>JALGBA010002395.1:0-12922 GCA_023970755.1 Azemiops feae
TTTTCTGGCTGAATGGGATTTTTACCAACAATTGCGAGATACGCATTGGGCTAACTCCACAGGCAAAGCTCACATCCGGAAAACAAGTGGTTTTTCAGCTTCCCTAACCCTGGGGAACCTGCATATGTGTTTCTTTTTCACATTTGAGCTCTGTCTGAAAAATTGACTTTTCTGGCTGAATGGGATTTTTACCGATTGAGAGATACGCCTTGGGCTAACTCCACAGGGAAAGCTCAGATCCGGAAAACAAGTGGTTTTTCAGCTTCCCCATCCGAGTGGAACCTGGATATGTGTTTCTTTTTCAAATTTCAGCTGTGTCTGATAAATTGACTTTTCTGGCTGAATGGGATTTTTACCAACAATTGCGAGATACGCCTTGGGCTAACTCCACAGGGAAAGCTCACATCCAGAAAACAAGTGGTTTTTCATCTTCCCCATCCGAGTGCAACCTGCATATTGTTGCCTTTCCAATTTGAGCTCTGTCTGAATAATTGACTTTTCTTCTGCTGAATGGTATTTTACCAACATTGCGAGATACAGCATTGGGCTAACTCCCGGGAAGCTCACATCCGGAAACAAGTGTGTTTTTCAGCTTCCTAACCCTGGGGAACTACATATGTGTTGCTTTTTTCAAAATTTTTTGCCCCCAAGCCCCCTGTGTCTGAAAATTGACTTTATCTGGCTGAATGGGATTTTACCAACATTGCGAGATATGCATTGGGCTAAAACTCCAGCAGGAAAGCTCACAATCCCGAAAACAAGTGGTTTATCAGTTTACCAACCCTGGGGACCCTGCTATGTATTCTTTTCACATTTGAGCTCCTGTCGAAAATTGACTTTTCTGGCTGAATGGGATTTTTACCAATTGAAGAGATACCTTGGCTAACCCCTAGGGAAAGCTCACATCCAGAAAACAAGTGTTTTTTCAGCTTCCCCATCCGAGTGGAACTTGCATAGGTGTTTCTTTTTCACATTAGAGCTCTGTGTGAAAAATTGACTTTTCTGGCTGAATGGGTTTTTTACTAACAATTGCGAGATACACCTTGGGCTAACTCCTCAGGGAAAGCTCACATCCAGAAAACAAGTGGTTTTTCAGCTTCACCAACCCTGGGGAACCTGCATATGTGTTTTTTTTCACATTTGAGCTCCGTCTGAAAAATTAACTTTTCTGGCTGAATGGGGTTTTTACCAACAATTGCGAGATACGCCTTGGGCTAACTCCTCCGGGAAAGCTCACATCCAGAAAAGTGGTTTTTCAGCTTCCCCATCCGAGTGGAACCTGCATATGTGTTTCTTTTTCAAATTTGAGTTCTGTCTGAAGAATTGACTTTTCTGGCTCAATGGGATTTTTACCAATTGCGAGATATGCCTTGGGCTAACTCCACAGGGAAAGCTCACAACTGGAAAACAAGTGGTTTTTCAGCTTCCCTAACCCTGGGGAACCTGCATATGTGTTTCTTTTTCAAATTTCAGCTCTCTCTGAAAAATTAACTTTTCTGGCTGAATGGGATTTTTACCAATTGCGAGATACGCCGTGGGCTAACTCCACAGGGAAAGTTCACATCCGGAAAACAAGTGGTTTTTCAGCTTCACCAACCATGGGGAACCTGCATATGTGTTTCTTTTTCACATTTGAGCTCTGTCTGAAAAATTAACTTTTCTGGCTGAATGGGATGTTTACCAATTGCGAGATACGCCGTGGGCTAACTCCACAGGGAAAGCTCAAATCCAGAAAACAAGTGGTTTTTCAGCTTCACCAACCCTGAGGAACCTGCATATGTGTTTCCTTTTCACATTTGAGATCTCTCTGAAGAATTGACTTTTCTGGCTGAATGGGATTTTTACCAATTGCGAGATATGCATTGGGCTAACTCTACAGGGAAAGCTCAGATCCAGAAAACAAGTGGTTTTTCAGTTTCCCCATCCGAGTAGAACCTGCATGTGTGTTTATTTTTCCAATCTTAACCTGTGTCTGAAAAATTGACTTTTCTGGCTGAATGGGATTTTTACCAACAATTGCGAGATACGCCTTGGGCTAACTCCACAGGGAAAGCTCAAATCCAGAAAACAAGTGGTTTTTCAGCTTCACGAACCCTGAGGAACCTGCATATGTGTTTCCTTTTCACATTTGAGCTCTCTCTGAAGAATTGACTTTTCTGGCTGAATGGGATTTTTACCAACTGCGAGATACGCCTTTGGCTAACTCCACGGGGAAAGCTCAGATCTGGAAAACAAGTGGTTTTTCTGTTTCCCCATATGAGTAGAACCTGCATATGTGTTTCTTTTCCAAATTTGAGCTCTGTCTGAAAAATTGACTTTTCTGGCTGAATGGGATATTTACCAATTGCGAGATATGCATTGGGCTAACTCCTCAGGGAAAGCTCACATCCAGAAACCAAGTGGTTTTTCAGCTTCCCCATCCGAGTGGAACCTGAATATGTGTTTCTTTTTCAAATTTAAGCTGTGTCTGAAAAATTGACTTTTCTGGCTGAATGGGATTTTTACCAACAATTGCGAGATACGCGTTTGGGTAACTCCACAGGGAAAGCTCACATCCAGAAAACAAGTGGTTTTTCAGCTTCCCTAACCCTGGGGAACCTGCATATGTGTTTCTTTTTCACATTTGAGCTCTGTCTGAAAAATTAACTTTTCTGGCTGAATGGGATTTTTACCAATTGCGAGATATGCATTGGGCTAACTCCACAGGGAAAGCTCAGATCCGGAAAACAAGTGGTTTTTCAGCTTCCCCACCTGAGTGGAACCTGAATATGTGTTTCTTTTTCACATTTGAGCTCTGTCTGAAAAATTGACTTTTCTGGCTGAATGGGATTTTTACCAACAATTGCGAGATACGCCTTGGGCTAAAACCACAGGGAAAGCTCAGATCCGGAAAACAAGTGGTTTTTCAGTTTCCCCATCCGAGTAGAACCTGCATATGTGTTTCTTTTACCAATTTGAGCTCTGTCTGAAAAATTGACTTTTCTTGCTGAATGGGATTTTTACCAACAATTGCGAGATATACATTGGGCTAACTCCACAGGGAAAGCTCACATCCGGAAAACAAGTGGTTTTTCAGCTTCAGCAACCCTGGGGAACCTGCATATGTGTTTCTTTTTCACATTTCAGCTGTGTCTGAAGAATTGAATTTTCTGGCTCAATGGGATTTTTACCAATTGAGAGATACGCCTTGGACTAACTCCACAGGGAAAGCTCACATCCGGAAAACAAGTGGTTTTTCAGCTTCCCTAACCCTGGGGAACTTAAATATGTGTTTCTTTTTCAAATTTAACTGTGTCTTGAAACATTGACTTTTCTGCTGAATGGGATTTTTTACCACCACTTGGGCGGATAACGCATTGGGCTAACTCCACAGTGCAAGCTCACATCCAGAAAACAAGTGGTTTTTCAGCTTCCCTAACCCTGCGGAACCTGCATATGTGTTTCTTTTTCACATTTGAGCTCTGTCTGAAAAATTGACTTTTCTGGCTGAATGGGATTTTTACCAATTGAGAGATACGCCTTGGGCTAACTCCACAGGGAAAGCTCAGATCCGGAAAACAAGTGGTTTTTCAGCTTCCCCACCTGAGTGGAACCTGAATATGTGTTTCTTTTTCACATATGAGGTCTGTCTGAAAAATTGACTTTTCTGGCTGAATGGGATTTTTACCAACAATTGCGAGATACGCATTGGGCTAACTCCACAGGGAAAGCTCACATCCGGAAAACAAGTGGTTTTTCAGCTTCCCTAACCCTGGGGAACCTGCATATGTGTTACTTTTTCACATTTGAGCTCTGTCTGAAAAATTGACTTTTCTGGCTGAATGGGATTTTTACCGATTGAGAGATACGCCTTGGGCTAACTCCACAGGGAAAGCTCAGATCCGGAAAACAAGTGGTTTTTCAGCTTCCCCATCCGAGTGGAACCTGGATATGTGTTTCTTTTTCAAATTTCAGCTGTGTCTGAAAAATTGACTTTTCTGGCTGAATGGGATTTTTACCAACAATTGCGAGATATGCCTTGGGCTAACTCCACAGGGAAAGCTCACATCCAGAAAACAAGTGGTTTTTCATCTTCCCCATCCGAGTGGAACCTGCATATGTGTTTCTTTTCCAAATTTGAGCTCTGTCTGAAGAATTGACTTTTCTGGCTGAATGGGATTTTTACCAACAATTGCGAGATAAGCCTTGGGCTAACTCCCGGGAAAGCTCACATCCGGAAAACAAGTGGTTTTTCAGCTTCCCTAACCCTGGGGAACTTACATATGTGTTTCTTTTTCAAATTTCAGCTGTGTCTGAAAAATTGACTTTTCTGGCTGAATGGGATTTATACCAACAATTGCGAGATATGCATTGGGCTAACTCCACAGGGAAAGCTCACATCCAGAAAACAAGTGGTTTATCAGCTTCACCAACCCTGGGGAACCTGCATATGTATTTCTTTTTCACATTTGAGCTCTGTCTGAAAAATTGACTTTTCTGGCTGAATGGGATTTTTACCAATTGAGAGATACGCCTTGGGCTAACTCCACAGGGAAAGCTCACATCCAGAAAACAAGTGTTTTTTCTGCTTCCCCATCCGAGTGGAACTTGCATAGGTGTTTCTTTTTCACATTAGAGCTCTGTGTGAAAAATTGACTTTTCTGGCTGAATGGGATTTTTACCAACAATTGCGAGATACGCCTTGGGCTAACTCCTCAGGGAAAGCTCACATCCAGAAAACAAGTGGTTTTTCAGCTTCACCAAACCTGGGGAACCTGCATATGTGTTTTTTTTTCACATTTGAGCTCTGTCTGAAAAATTAACTTTTCTGGCTGAATGGGGTTTTTACCAACAATTGCGAGATACGCCTTGGGCTAACTCCTCCGGGAAAGCTCACATCCAGAAAAGTGGTTTTTCAGCTTCCCCATCCGAGTGGAACCTGCATATGTGTTTCTTTTTCAAATTTGAGTTCTGTCTGAAGAATTGACTTTTCTGGCTCAATGGGATTTTTACCAATTGCGAGATATGCCTTGGGCTAACTCCACAGGGAAAGCTCACATCTGGAAAACAAGTGGTTTTTCAGCTTCCCTAACCCTGGGGAACCTGCATATGTGTTTCTTTTTCAAATTTCAGCTCTCTCTGAAAAATTAACTTTTCTGGCCGAATGGGATTTTTACCAATTGCGAGATACGCCGTGGGCTAACTCCACAGGGAAAGCTCACATCCGGAAAACAAGTGGTTTTTCAGCTTCACCATCCCTGGGGAACCTGCATATGTGTTTCTTTTTCAAATTTCAGCTCTCTCTGAAAAATTAACTTTTCTGGCTGAATGGGATTTTTACCAATTGCGAGATACGCCGTGGGCTAACTCCACAGGGAAAGCTCACATCCGGAAAACAAGTGGTTTTTCAGCTTCACCAACCCTGGGGAACCTGCATATGTGTTTCTTTTTCACATTTGAGCTCTGTCTGAAAAATTAACTTTTCTGGCTGAATGGGATGTTTACCAATTGCGAGATACGCCGTGGGCTAACTCCACAGGGAAAGCTCAAATCCAGAAAACAAGTGGTTTTTCAGCTTCACCAACCCTGAGGAACCTGCATATGTGTTTCCTTTTCACATTTGAGATCTCTCTGAAGAATTGACTTTTCTGGCTGAATGGGATTTTTACCAATTGCGAGATATGCATAGGGCTAACTCTACAGGGAAAGCTCAGATCCGGAAAACAAGTGGTTTTTCAGTTTCCCCATCCGAGTAGAACCTGCATGTGTGTTTCTTTTTCCAATCTTAACCTGTGTCTGAAAAATTGACTTTTCTGGCTGAATGGGATTTTTACCAACAATTGTGAGATACGCCTTGGGCTAACTCCACAGGGAAAGCTCAAATCCAGAAAACAAGTGGTTTTTCAGCTTCACGAACCCTGAGGAACCTGCATATGTGTTTCCTTTTCACATTTGAGCTCTCTCTGAAGAATTGACTTTTCTGGCTGAATGGGATTTTTACCAATTGCGAGATATGCATTGGGCTAACTCCACAGGGAAAGCTCACATCTGGAAAACAAGTGGTTTTTCAGCTTCACCATCCCTGGGGAACCTGCATATGTGTTTCTTTTTCAAATTTCAGCTCTCTCTGAAAAATTAACTTTTCTGGCTGAATGGGATTTTTACCAATTGCGAGATACGCCGTGGGCTAACTCCACAGGGAAAGCTCACATCCGGAAAACAAGTGGTTTTTCAGCTTCACCAACCCTGGGGAACCTGCATATGTATTTCTTTTTCACATTTGAGCTCTGTGTGAAAAATTAACTTTTCTGGCTGAATGGGATGTTTACCAATTGCGAGATACAACGTGGGCTAACTCCACAGGGAAAGCTCAAATCCAGAAAACAAGTGGTTTTTCAGCTACACCAACCCTGAGGAACCTGCATATGTGTTTCCTTTTCACATTTGAGATCTCGCTGAAGAATTGACTTTTCTGGCTGAATGGGATTTTTACCAACAATTGCGAGATACGCCTTGGGCTAACTCCTCAGGGAAAGCTCACATCCAGAAAACAAGTGTTTTTTCAGCTTCCCCATCCGAGTGGAACTTGCATATGTGTTTCTTTTTCACATTTGAGCTCTGTCAGAAAAATTGACTTTTCTGGCTGAATGGGATTTTTACCAACAATTGCGAGATACGCCTTGTGCTAACTCCTCAAGGAAAGCTCACACGCAGAAAACAAGTGGTTTTTCAGCTTCCCCATCCGAGTGGAACCTGAATATGTGTTTCTTTTTCACATTTGAGCTCTCTCTGAAGAATTGACTTTTCTCGCTGAATGTGATTTTTACCAATTGTGAGATATGCATTTGGCTAACTCCAAAGGGAAAGCTCACATCCGGAAAACAAGTGGTTTTTCAGCTTCCCTAACCCTGGGGAACTTGCATATGTGTTTCTTTTTCAAATTTCAGCTGTGTCTGAAAAATTGACTTTTCTGGCTGAATGGGATTTTTACCAACAATTGCGAGATATGCATTGGGCTAACTCCACAGGGAAAGCTCACATCCGGAAAACAAGTGGTTTTTCATTTCACATCCCTGGGACCTGCATATTGTGTTTCTTTTTTCAAATTTCAGCTCTCTCTGAAAAATTAACTTTTCTGGCTGAATGGGATTTTTACCAATTGCGAGATACGCCATGGGCTAACTCCACAGGGAAAGTTCACATCCGGAAAACAAGTGGTTTTTCAGCTTCACCAACCCTGGGGAACCTGCATATGTGTTTCTTTTTCACATTTGAGCTCTGTCTGAAAAATTAACTTTTCTGGCTGAATGGGATGTTTACCAATTGCGAGATACGCCGTGGGCTAACTCCACAGGGAAAGCTCAAATCCAGAAAACAAGTGGTTTTTCAGCTTCACCAACCCTGAGGAACCTGCATATGTGTTTCCTTTTCACATTTGAGATCTCTCTGAAGAATTGACTTTTCTGGCTGAATGGGATTTTTACCAATTGCGAGATATGCATTGGGCTAACTCTACAGGGAAAGCTCAGATCCAGAAAACAAGTGGTTTTTCAGTTTCCCCATCCGAGTAGAACCTGCATGTGTGTTTCTTTTTCCAATCTTAACCTGTGTCTGAAAAATTGACTTTTCTGGCTGAATGGGATTTTTACCAACAATTGCGAGATACGCCTTGGGCTAACTCCACAGGGAAAGCTCAAATCCAGAAAACAAGTGGTTTTTCAGCTTCACGAACCCTGAGGAACCTGCATATGTGTTTCCTTTTCACATTTGAGCTCTCTCTGAAGAATTGACTTTTCTGGCTGAATGGGATTTTTACCAATTGCGAGATATGCATTGGGCTAACTCCACAGGGAAAGCTCACATCCGGAAAACAAGTGGTTTTTCAGCTTCACCAACCCTGGGGAACCTGCATATGTGTTTCTTTTTCACATTTGAGCTCTGTCTGAAAAATTAACTTTTCTGGCTGAATGGGATGTTTACCACTTGCGAGATACGCCGTGGGCTAACTCCACAGGGAAAGCTCAAATCCAGAAAACAAGTGGTTTTTGAGCTTCACCAACCCTGGGGAATCTGCATATGTATTTCTTTTTCACATTTCAGCTCTCAATGAAAAATTAACTTTTCTGGCTGAATGGGATTTTTACCAATTGCGAGATACGCCTTGGGCTAACTGCACAAGGAAAGCTCAGATCCGGAAAACAAGTGGTTTTTCAGTTTCCCCATCCAAGTAGAACCTGCATATGTGTTTCTTTTTCCAATTTTATCCTGTGTCTGAAAAATTGACTTTTCTGGCTGAATGGGATTTTTACCAATTGCGAGTTACACCTTGGGCTAACTCCACAGGGAAAGCTCACATCTGGAAAACAAGTGGTTTTTCAGCTTCCCCATCCGAGTGGAACCTGAATATGTGTTTCTTTTTCAAATTCAACCTGTGTCTGAAAAATTGACTTTTCTGGCTGAATGGGATTTTTACCAACAATTGCGAGATACGCGTTGGGCTAACTCCACAGGGAAAGCTCAGATCCGGAAAACAAGTGGTTTTTCAGTTTCCCCATCCAAGTAGAACCTGCATATGTGTTTCTTTTTCCAATTTTATCTTGTGTCTGAAAAATTGACTTTTCTGGCTGAATGGGATTTTTACCAAATGCGAGATACGCCTTGGGCTAACTCCACAAGGAAATCTCACATCCAGAAAACAAGTGGTTTTTCAGCTTCCCCATCCGACTGGAACCTGAATATGTGTTTCTTTTTCAAATTTAAGTTGTGTCTGAAAAATTGACTGAATGGGATTTTTACCAACAATTGCGAGATTCGCCTTGGGCTAACTCCACAGGGAAAGCTCACATCCAGAAAACCACTGGTTTTCCAGCTTACCCATCCGAGTGGAACCTGAATATGTTTTTCTTTTTCACATTAGAGCTCTGTCTGAAAAATTGACTTTTCTGGCTGAATGGGATTTTTAGAAACAATTGCGAGATACGCATTGGTGTAACTCCTCAGGGAAAGCTCACATCCATAAAACAAGTGGTTTTTCAGCTTCCCCATCCGAGTGGAACCTGCATATGTGTTTCTTTTTCACATTTGAGCTATCTCTGAAGAATTGACTTTTCTGGCTCAATGGGATTTTTACCAATTGAGAGATACGTCTTGGGCTAACTCCAAAGGGAAAGCTCAGATCCGGAAAACAAGTGGTTTTTCAGCTTCCCCATCACGACGTGGAACCTGAATTGTGTTTCTTTTTCACATTCTTGAGCTCTATTGAAAAATTAAATTTTCTTGCTCTTTGGAATGGATTTTACCAATTGGAGATACGCATTGGGACTAAACTCCACGGGAAAGCTTCACATCGGAAAAAAAGTGGTTTTTTTTCAGCTTCCCCATAGAGTGGAACCTTGCAGATGTGTTTCTTGTTTCCAATTTTAACCTGTCGCTTCTGAAAAATTCACTTTCTGGCTGAATGGGATTTTTACCAAATTGCGAGATTACAACCTTGGGCTAAGCCCACAGGGAAAGCCAGATCCGGGTAAAAACCAAGTGGTTTTCAGTTTCCCCATGCCGAGTAGAACCCGCATATGTGTTCTTTTTCCAATTTTAACCGTGTCTGGAAACATTGACTGTTCTTGCGTGAATGGGATTTTTACCAATTTGCGAGATACACCTTGGGCTAACAACCTTCCACAGGAAAGCTCAATCTGGAAAAAAAAAGTGGTTTTTCAGCTTCCCCATCCGAGTGGAACCTGAATATGTGTTTCTTTTTCACATTTGAGCTCTCTCTGAAGAATTGACTTTTCTGGCTGAATGGGATTTTTACCAATTACGAGATATGCATTGGGCTAACTCCACAGGGAAAGCTCACATCCGGAAAACAACTGGTTTTTCAGTTTCACCAAACCTGGGGAACCTGCACATGTATTTCTTTTTCACATTTCAGCTCTCAATGAAAAATTAACTTTTCTGGCTGAATGGGATTTTTACAAATTGCGAGATACGCCTTGGGCTACCTCCACAAGGAAAGCTCACATCCAGAAAACAAGTGGTTTTTCAGCTTCCCCATCCGACTGGAACCTGAATATGTGTTTCTTTTTCAAATTTAAGTTGTGTCTGAAAAATTGACTTTTCTGACTTAATGGGATTTTTACCAACAATTGCGAGATTCGCCTTGGGCTAACTCCTCAGGGAAAGCTCACATCCATAAAACAAGTGGTTTTTCAGCTTCCCCATCCGAGTGGAACCTGCATATGTGTTTCTTTTTCACATTTGAGCTATCTCTGAAGAATTGACTTTTCTGGCTCAATGGGATTTTTACCAATTGAGAGATACGTCTTGGGCTAACTCCAAAGGGAAAGCTCAGATCCAGAAAACAAGTGGTTTTTCAGCTTCCCCATTCGAGTGGAACCTGCATATGTGTTTCTTTTTCACATTTGAGCTCTATCTGAAAAATTAACTTTTCTGGCTGAATGGGATTTTTACCAATTGAGAGATACTCCTTGGGCTAACTCCAGGGAAAGCTCACATCCGGAAAACAAGTGGTTTTTCAGCTTCCCCATCCGAGTGGAACCTGCATATGTGTTTCTTTTTCCAATTTTAACCTGTGTCTGAAAAATTCACTTTCCTGGCTGAATGGGATTTTTACCAATTGCGAGATACACCTTGGGCTAACTCCACAGGGAAAGCTCAGATCCGGAAAACAAGTGGTTTTTCAGTTTCCCCATCCGAGTAGAACCTGCATATGTGTTTCTTTTTCCAATTTTAACCTGTGTCTGAAAAATTGACTGTTCTGGCTGAATGGGATTTTTACCAATTGTGAGATACACCTTGGGCTAACTCCACAGGGAAAGCTCACATCTGGAAAACAAGTGTTTTTTCAGCTTCCCCATCCGAGTGGAACCTGAATATGTGTTTCTTTTTCAAATTCAACCTGTGTCTGAAAAATTGGCTTTTCTGGCTGAATGGGATTTTTACCAATTGCGAGATATGCCTTGGGCTAATTCCACAGGGAAAGCTCACATCCGGAAAACAAGTGGTTTTTCAGCTTCCCTAACCCTGGGGAACTTGCATATGTGTTTCTTTTTCAAATTTCAGCTGTGTCTGAAAAATTGACTTTTCTGGCTGAATGGGATTTTTACCAACAGTTGCGAGATACGCGTTGGTTTAACAGCTCAGGGAAAACTCAGATCCGGAAAACAAGTGGTTTTTCAGGTTCCCCATCCGAGCGGAACCTGAATATGTGTTTCTTTTTCAAATTTAAGCTCTGTCTGAAAAATTGAATTTTCTGGCTGAATGGGATTTTTACCAACAATTGCGAGATACGCCTTGGGCTAACTCCTCAAGGAAAGCTCACATGCAGAAAAAAAGTGGTTTTTCAGCTTCCCCATCCGAGTGGAACCTGAATATGTGTTTCTTTTTCACATTTGAGCTCTCTCTGAAGAATTGACTTTTCTGGCTGAATGGGATTTTTACCAATTACGAGATATGCATTGGGCTAACTCCACAGGGAAAGCTCACATCCGGAAAACAACTGGTTTTTCAGTTTCACCAAACCTGGGGAACCTGCACATGTATTTCTTTTTCACATTTCAGCTCTCAATGAAAAATTAACTTTTCTGGCTGAATGGGATTTTTACCAATTGCGAGATACGCCTTGGGCTAACTCCACAAGGAAAGCTCACATCCAGAAAACAAGTGGTTTTTCAGCTTCCCCATCCGACTGGAACCTGAATATGTGTTTCTTTTTCAAATTTAAGTTGTGTCTGAAAAATTGACTTTTCTGACTTAATGGGATTTTTACCAACAATTGCGAGATTCGCCTTGGGCTAACTCCACAAGGAAAGCTCACATCCAGAAAACCACTGGTTTTTCAGCTTCCCCATCCGAGTGGAACCTGAATATGTGTTTCTTTTTCACATTTGAGCTCTCTCTGAAGAATTGACTTTTCTAGCTGAATGGGATTTTTACAAATTGCGAGATACGCCTTGGGCTAACTCCACAGGCAAAGCTCAGATCCGGAAAACAAGTGGTTTTTCAGCTTCCCCATCCGAGTGGAACCTGAATATGTGTTTCTTTTTCAAATTTCAGCTGTGTCTGAAAAATTGACTTTTCTGGCTGAATGGGATTTTTACCAACAATTGCGAGATATGCATTGGGCTAACTCCACAGGGAAAGCTCACATCCGGAAAACAAGTGGTTTTTCAGCTTCACCATCCCTGGGGAACCTGCATATGTGTTTCTTTTTCACAATTGAGCTCTTTCTGGAGAATTGACTTTTCTGGCTGAATGGGATTTTTACAAATTACGAGATATGCATTGGGCTAACTCCACAGGGAAAGCTCACATCTGGAAAACAAGTGGTTTTTCAGTTGCACCAACCCTGGGGAACCTGCACATGTATTTCTTTTTCACATTTCAGCTCTCAATGAAAAATTAACTTTTCTGGCTGAATGGGATTTTTACCAATTGCGAGATACGCCTTGGGCTAACTCCACAAGGAAAGCTCACATCCAGAAAACAAGTGGTTTTTCAGCTTCACCAACCCTGAGGAACCTGCATATGTGTTTCCTTTTCACATTTGAGCTCTCTCTGAAAAATTGACTTTTCTGGCTGAATGAGATTTTTACCAATTGCGAGATATGCATTGGGCTAACTCTACAGGGAAAGCTCACATCTGGAAAACAAGTGGTTTTTCAGTTTCCCCATCCGAGTAGAACCTGCATATTTGTTTCTTTTTCCAATTTTAACCTGTGTCTGAAAAATTGACTTTTCTGGCTGAATGGGATTTTTACCAACAATTGCGAGATACGCCTTGGGCTAACTCCACAGGAAAAGCTCACATCCAGAAAAACAATGTTTTTTCAGATTCCCCCATCCGAGTGGGAACTTGCATATGTGTTTCTTTTTTCACATTTGAAGCCTCTGTCAGAAAAATTGACTTTTCTGGCTGAATGGG
>JALGBA010002396.1:0-21366 GCA_023970755.1 Azemiops feae
AACACAAGACCATGAGGCACAGTATTTATCCAATAAAGTGCCACATTGATATTTTTCCTCAGGTGTCTTTGGTTCGGGACAAAAATACAGGTCCAACCATGTTGCACGAACCTTGTTTGTCCCATTTGTTAGTTTGGAAAAATTTTGAAGCAAATTTGTTGACCCCGGTACCCATTTCGGCAAAGTCAAAATGTAAGATAGGGAACCAGGGCCATATTGTGTATTTGGAGATTTGGAATAATACCTGATTTTCAAAGTCACGAACAGTCCATGTGTAGTTGAGAGGTCGATGAGGATTAGAATCAGGAGATCGCCGTCGTCGAGAATGAATGATGCGTTGGTGTGAGCGAGGTTGCTTTGTGGAATGAAAGTGTTATAAGTGAGGTGAGGTAAAAGTACGGACGGCCAGGTCTAGGAAGGAGCGGGGATGAGGAACAAAGTTGTAGGCAAGTAAACGAGGAGACAAAGGAGGTTTTGCATAGCTCGCCACTGATGCGAGTTCAAAAGAATGTGTAGTATAAGTACCATAGGATGAAAATCCAGACACATAATAGCGCCCCGTAGTCTCAGGGGTCACAAGAATAGCAAGAGTTATGTGACAAGGGTAATGAGCATAGGTGAGGGAAATAGAGGGAGATGGTGGAAGAGGAATGCCACGATTAGGATACTGAGAAAACACAAAGGGACAAAAGGATCGGTCATAACAATGAAAAAGGGCAGTAGTATTGAGATCAAGAAAAGAAAAAACAGGACCACAATATAGGCCTTTATGAAAATTTAGAGGAATTCTCAGGTGCTTTGTCATCATGGGAAGGTGCAGTGTGGACATCATGGGGAAGGAACTTGTCAAGAGTGTCATCAAAAGCAGGGTCCACATGATTGATGCAAAAGTGTTGGACCCCTGGACAATATGGGTGGTGCAATATGCAGTTGTTACACCAATAACAGCACGTACATCCACACTCACAAAGGCAATGATGGCACATCCGATGGAGTCGGTGGGTTGTGTGGAGTGATGAAATATGGGCGAATACAACGAGCAGGGACCCACAAAACTCTGTCAGGTAGTTGAACTGCAGCGTAGCCTCTTTCCCAGGTGATGAGTTCGGCTGGACCTTTCCAAGTTGGATCCGGGAGCTGCCTGTAGTATACAAGTGGTCTTGAAGTTGGGACAACAGGTTTAGTAAAGTGTCGAGACGCAGCAGACAAAGAAGGAGTGCCAGTGAGATTTAGAAAATTGAGAGTATACAGACAAACATTTAACACGTTTTGCAGTGCCGGGAGGTTTGGGGGGCATAAGCCCTTGGACCCCATATAACGATCTAATGCATTTTTTAAAGTTTGATTTGCTCGCTCAACAATAGCCAGCCCTTGGCTATTGAAAGGAATTCCAAATTTGTGGACAATGGACCAGTGATGACAAAACTGTGAAAATTGTGAGCTGACATAAGCTGGGCCATTGTCTGTTTTTAATATTTTTGGACATCCCAGCACTGTAAAGGTACGAATACAGTGATTAATCACTTGTTTTGCAGCTTCCCCTTTTTGTGGGGTTGCCAAAATAAATCCGGAGAACGTATCTACTGTAACATGTAGATATTTCCACGGGGCAAATGGAGGATATTGAGTTACATCCATTTGCCAGGTATCACAGGCTTCAGTGCCTCTAGGGTTAACGCCCTGTGGGATACCTTTAGACTGTAAGCTACAGGTTGGGCATTGTTGAATTATGGCTGTAGCTTCAGCCATAGTGATTCCAAATTGTTTCATTAAGGCTTTCTTATTTTGATGAAAATAGCATGACTGTCCCAAGGGGAGACAGGAAAAAGAGACATGAGGCAGGTAGCAGAGGCCACAGCGTCTGCAATATCATTTCCCTTTTGCAAGAAGCCAGGAAAAGGTTGGTGGCTTCTTATGTGTGTGACAAAGTAAAGATGTTTCCTGTTGGATATTACAGTTTGTAGGGTGGAAAATAAAGAAGTTAAATCAGGGTCCAGGGATGGAGAAAGGTATGATTGAAAAATAGTGGTGACAATTTGAGTGACATAGAGACTGTCAAGAATGAGATTTATAGGTTGAGTGGAAAATGTTTGAAAAGCTAGAATGGCAACGGCTAGTTCCGCACGCTGAGCAGACCGTTGGGGTGGCGTTATTTTTGTGTGCCATTGGTCATGAATATACCAGGCACAAGCACCAAATTGTTTACTGCCATCTGCAAAGAGTGTGACAGCATGTGGGATGGGAAAGCGTTGTAAGTGGGTATCCCATGAAACATGGATATTTTGTAGGAGCTGAATGCGAGGATCAGCAGGAGGGTGGCAGGATATCTTTCCAGGCCACTCAGTGAGAGCAAGCTGCAAGGCTTCAGAGTTAGAATAGATGGTTTCCCATGTAGTGAGAGAACATGGTACATATAGGACAGAAGATTCTATTCCTGCAAGGGCCTTTGCTCGAAGGCGAGCCTTAGAGATGAGAGAGGCAAATTGAAAAGGTTTTTGACCAATTGTGTTTCTAGGAGTGTGAGAGAGGTGAAGCCATTCTAGAATCAGCAAGGAGGGAATAGTTTGGACAATAGCACATGTAGGTAAAGAAATAGTATTACACAATAAAAGAGAAAAGGGAATGTTTGGGGGCATTCGGTCAACCCACTGAATTTGTAGGGCTTGGTTGACCAATTGAATCACTTTTAAATGACTGTCCTGCAGTGAAATAACATCTGCAGGATGTTTGCCTTTGGGTAAGGCTGAAAAAAGAGGTGATAATTGAAAAGTGGTGAGACCTATATAAGGTCGAATCCAATTAATAGCACCTAAATATTGCTGTAATTGAAGTAAAGTTGGTTGGTGTGGTAATTTTAAAAAGGGAAAAAGTGGTGCAGCATGGGAGGCCAATAATTTATGGCCCAAATATTGAAAAGGAGGGGAGGTTTGGACCTTGTCAGGAGCAATGTGCAAACCTCCTTTTTGCAAAATTGTTGTGAGGGTTGGCAAAGTTGCAAAAACAGTACCCTTTGGGCCTGGTGCTGCGACCAAAATATCATCCATGTAATGGTAAACCAAAAAAGGAGGGATGAAGGTCCCGATATGGTTGCAAAACATGGAAAACAAAAAACTGACACATTGTAGGGCTATTTAGCATGCCCTGTGGTAAAACCTTCCATTGGTAGCGCTGAGTTGGTTGAGAATTATTCAACTCAGGCACTGTAAAAGCAAATAAATGTTTATCCTGTTGATGCAAAAGAATGAAAAAAAAAAAAAAAACAATCCTTTAAATCAATTATCATTAAATCAAAATCTTTTGGAATTAAATTTGGGTTTGGGAGGCCGTATTACAATGCTCCCATAGGTTGTAAAACAGCATTCACTGTACATAAATCATGGAGGAAACGCCATTTGCCTGATTTCTTGTTTATAACAAAAACTGGAACAGAATAAGATTGCAACATTTTATGCCCTAAATAAAGATAAAGTATAACTGTATCTTTTCCAAGGCAACTTGCAATCCATAGATACTTGAATCATTTTATATTTCAAAAAGCCAATTAGATTGTATTTTTGGGGTTCCAATTTAATCAAATTCCATTCAGATGAAACAAATTTTCATGAAATAAAAAAAAAACATTTACAAATCTAAGCAAAACAATTCAGTCATTTCTTTTGGTTGATGGATGTATATGTCTAACTAAACAATTTAAAACTCAAAAATTTGCAAAAGAATTGCCCAACAATTACTGCCTCCTCTTTCGAGTAAAAAAAATAGCAAGCTGAAACTGCAAGAGTGGGCATCAAATTTCACATCCACCCCCCTTCCTCAACCCAGACTTCTAAGCAGAGGAAGAAAAAAAAATAGTTAAAACGAACAGCTGCCCCCCCTCCTCTGTCTGCCCTTCCTTTGCTCTTAAAACAATACAGCCAGCGAAAAACGAAAGAGGCAGGAGGGGGGGGGAAAGAAAAAGAAACTTTACAAAAATCTCACCACCAAAAAATTCACATGCATTTTTTATGTATAAATTCTTTCACAGATCCTCCATAAAACTTTTCTCATGGAAACTCTTGCTATTGCGTTCCCATTTTACAACAATAAAAACTACAGTTTTACTATTCCTTTCACAGCATGGGATGGGTGGAGGGGTGAGGGCTAACACACACACATTTACACCAGCAAATTAACTCATTCACTTCCATTCTGTTTGCTTACACCATTTCACATGCAAATATTTCAATATATGTTTTCCAAGCAAACTTTTTATTTTTAATTAAGGCCTTTTTGTTTGTTGTTATCAAAGAGGGTTTTGACCCTTTTCCAAGTCTTGGAAATAACACAGAACAACACAGACAGACATATATACACAAATACCATTAAAACAACATTTATTTAGACATATGGCTTGTCCTGCAAGAAGCGAGAAAAATCATGAGATGATTCCAACCAAACATGTGGTTTTTATAGGGCCCTTTAACCATCTCCTATTTTTCTCACCATTCCAAGTCCAAGCTTAACATTCTAGGAGTTAAACATATATAAAACAAAACACACATCAACACAAAGCACCACCAGACATTGTCTGACAGGGTTCAAACTTAACAGATTACAAAAGAGTTTCAAAACATTCCAATTGTTCAAAACGCATTGCAGAAAAGTGCAGTTTGAGTTAATTTATGTCTCTAAATTGTTCTGAAAATTTATTGTTTGGTCTACCTCAAAATAGTTTGATGAAACGGAAGCATTGAGTGCGGTTGCAGAACTCTGCAAAACAGGATACAGGGTTGCCTGTTTCTGTTTTGGAGGAGAGAGAGAAGGATAGAGCGAAGAGGGGTTTTTTTTTGGCTGTGCCGGCTTTGGAACGTCTTCCGTAGTAGGCACAGGTTAAAAGGAAGGGTCTGGGGATAGACAGTTGTTCCGTTAACTTTTTGCAAACAATTTGCCTTTCTGGCTAAAGAGGAAAGTTCATCCACATGCTTGGACAGAACCTTGGAAAGTGAGGACCCGTTACTTACGTTGATCAAGCCTTTGCCAGGTGCGTAAATACAGGAGCCAGAGCAGCGCTTCCCTAGACAGAGAACACGCCGTGGAGTAAATCACGTCATAGAGTGAATCACGTCGGGGTCACCAGTTGTGGGAGTTTGAATCCCGGGGTCCAGCGCCTGCTGGACGGACCAGTGATGTACGTTAGCCTAGGCCAACGGACCTCGCGTTTGGTAGATAGGAAACACACGGACAACATGTTTCTTCAGGTTGAATCAGCAAGCGAGAGCCCAGAAGGATCTGCGTGCTTTTCTTTTATTGGTACACTTACGTCACAGCAGGAGGTTGTAAAGGGTGGGTTTTGCCAGGAAATGAAACTTAAAAAGGGTACCTTATCCTAACTCAGGAAATGTAAACTTCAAAGGCGTAGCTTAGGAAATGATAACTTGAAAGACATAACTCAGGAAGAGATAACTCAGGAAGACATAACTCATGACTAATCTTATCTCAGGACTTGCAAGGCATGGAAACTTGAAAGGCATGGAAACCTATCTTAACTCAGGAAATGGTTGCAACACCCAGTAACAGGCCAGAGAAAACAATATGCTTGGACTAGACTTCCTCAGGGATTTAAAAATTCACCTACTCTTTTTGGCAATGCCTTGGCCTCAGACTTAGAAGACTTCCAGCCCTGTGAGGAAGGAGATGTACTACTCCAATATGTTGATGATGTGTTAATAACTGGACAGACAAAAGAAACTTGTTGGGACAACACCAACCAACTACTTCATCTGTTGATGGACAAAGGATACCGTGCCTCAAGGGAGAAAGCCCAATTAGTGAAATCCCAGGTTAAATATTTAGGTTATACTATAAGTCAAGGCCAGAGAACTATAGGACATGAGAGAAAGGAAGCTGTGTGCCAAATTGCAGAGCCAACTAATAGGAGAGAATTACGGGGTTTTTTAGGAGCAGCAGGATATTGTAGAATATGGATACCGAATTTTGCCCTGCTAGCCAAACCACTGTATGAGTCCACAAAGGGGGGAGAAAGAGAGCCCTTTATTTGGACGTGTGAACAAAAACAGGCTTTTGAGACTTTAAAAGTGGCATTATCTCAAGCTCCTGTTATGGGACTTCCCAACCTCGAGACACCTTTCAATTTGTATGTGGACTCAAAGAATAATATGGCTCTTGGAGTCCTGACTCAAGAAAAGGGAAGTTGGCAACAACCCATAGCTTACTTGTCAAAACAACTTGATGGAGTATCAAAGGGATGGCCACATTGTCTTAAAATTCTGGCAGCCACAGCTCTCCTGATAGAGGAAGCTAATAAATTGACTTTTGGACAACCAACTACAATCTATACCAGTCATGCAATTCGTGGAGTTTTGGAAACAAAGGGACATTTATGGATAACTAACTCCAGAATTTATAAGTATCAAGCTCTTCTTATTCAAAACCCTCAAGTGACATTGAAGCAGACAAATGGCCTAAACCCAGCCACCCTATTGCCTATACCAGGTCCTAAAGTTGAACATAACTGTATGCAAGTGATAGAAAGTCAATTCTCATGTAGGCCTGATTTAACTGATGTGCCACTGAAAACAGTGGACTATAATTGGTTTACTGATAGGTCAAGTTTCATCTCAACAGGAGAACGATATGTGGGCTATGCAGTAGTCTCGCTTGATAAGGTCATAGAAAGTGGGCCACTCCCAAAAGGCATAAGTGCTCAAGCAGCAGAACTGTGGGCTCTAATAAGGGCACTGGAAAGAGCACGAGATGAAAGTATAAACATTTGGACTGATTCTAAATATGCATTCCTCACATTACATGTACATGCTGCAGTCTATAGAGAGAGAGGACTCTTAACAGCTGCAGGAAAAGAAATTAAACATCCTCTTCTGATTGAAAGACTTATAACAGCAGTCTTGGGACCAAAGAGGGTAGCTGTCATGCACTGTAAAGGACATCAAAAGGGACAAGATGAAGTAACCCAAGGAAATAGAGCAGCTGATAGAGAAGCAAGGTTATCAGCAACCCGAAACAGCCAAGCTTACCCTGACATGACAGCTTATGTAGCATTGGAAATACCAAAAGGACTGAGCCCTAGATATTCTAAAGCAGAGGAACTACAGGCAAGTGTAGATTTGCAAGGACACAAGCAGGGAGAGTGGTATGTACTCCCAGACGGAAGGATTTTTGTACCTGAGAATTTAGCCTGGCCAGTGGTAAAGGAAACTCATTCAACTACTCACATGGGAAAGAGTGCATTAGCTGAAGCCCTCCACCGTATTGTGTATATTAATCGTCTTCACTCGCTATGTGCCCATGCAACTGAGAGATGTAATATTTGTGCCCAGGTTAATCCAAGACAAGGACCTATTCTTTCGCCAGGAAGTCAGCCTAAGGGATATTACCCTATGGATTCATTGGTTGTTGATTTTACAGAAATGCCAAAATGTGGACTATATAAAGCAATGTTAGTCCTAGTGTGCAATTATTCAGGATGGCCTGAATGTTTCCCAACCAAGACCAAGCAGGCACGAGAAGTGGCCAGAATCTTACTCAAGGAGATTATTCCCAGATATGGAGTACCCTCATTCATATCATCAGATAATGAACCTGAGTTTGTAAATCAAGTAAATCAGACGCTGGTTAAATCCTTAGGGACGCACTGGAGGTTTCATTGTTCTTTTCATCCTCAATCCGGGGGAAGGGCAGAGAGAATGAACCAGACTATAAAGGAAAAGGTGACAAAGGTGTGCCTTGAAACTCACCTTAAGTGGGTGGATGCTTTGCCACTAGCACTTTGGTCTGTGCGGTGCACCCCTCGAAAAGGAATTAGGCTATCTCCTTTTGAAATGATGTTTGGAAGACCCCCTATCATAAGTAATAACTTGAAAAATCATATAGGGGACTTAAGTCAATTAGGAACTACATGGGTGAGTCAAATGGTGGGAGAGTTAAACAAGCAAATACAAGAAATCCAACAATATTGTGTGTCCCTCAGTCCACCATTTTTGAGTACCCCCAGTCATAATATTCAAGTGGGAGACAAAGTATGGGTAAAACACTGGAAAGGGGAAAACTTGAAACCTAAATGGAAGGGCCCGTATACTGTGGTCATGTGTTCTCCACTTGCAGTAAAGGTGTTAGAATCCAAGTCTTGGATTCACTGGACTCGAGTTAAGCCCGCAGCTGATGAATATTGGGAGGCAGAACAGGACGAGGCCCACCCTTTAGTGGTATGATTGAAGAAGCACCCCCTATAACTGCCCTACCGGCAACGGGCAGGCAACATACGGGGCAGAAGAGGCCTTACTGGTGTCACTCCGGAAGCTGACCCTCTACGTACGGCTGAAGACAAGAATGAGGAAAACAGCTGTTAAAGTGTTAGGAGTGTGTGGTGTAGGTTAGATTTATTTCGAGGAATGGTAGTCCGACCATACATAGCCATAGGTGCAGTGAGTCTGGCCTTAGTGGGTCTGATCACCCTGGTTGTGACCTGTTGTATTGGACACCTTTTCTTCTGGAAACGTCCCAATCCCAAAGAAACAGGTGTTGCGCCTAAAAAGCACTGACTGTGACCAAGGACAGTGTGTATCTCTTGGGGACACTTATGTTTGAAGCACCTTGGGAGTGGGTCCTCTGTAGTATACTAGGAGTCTTGGGAGTGTGGGCATTATATTTAGCAAATAAGACTCGGCTGTGTGGCTCACCCAAGACTGACCCTGTCCTTTCCCAAATCACACCTAACCCCATCCATCTTCCTGATGTGGTAATTTCATAATTGCAATTGCTCCCTTTGGTGTGACTGTGAGTGTGAAACTGAGTGGGATATTGGGCTTGTAAGATAGAAAAGGAAAGAAAAGTTGACATTGACTCATTTTAGATTATCAAACATGAGTCTTCTATGGCTTTGGCTAATGTTTGCAAGTGGCATGTTGAGTAATAAGACCCTGAATGATAGTCCCAAATGTTGTGAGAATGGCCAATTAACTCCTCTCACACTTGAAGAAGGCTCCTGGGACGTTGAGGATCTCAGACAGGACATCATCAAGGTAGAAGGAGGGCCTCTGCGACAATTGAGAGAAGGGAAATACATACTGAAAATACTGGAACTAGGTCAGGCTTTGATTAATCAATCTGACCCTACTTTAGGCCAAAAAAAATGCTGGCTGTGTTTGTCTGCATCTCCATCAGCCTATCATGCAGTCCCAGTTTCACCAGATCTTTGGGCAAAGACCAATGCCACCCTAGCTTTTGACAGGGGTGGCAGATGGGGAACCATCACTGTAGAGGCAAAATTACATGGTGATTTCTATAATACGTTAGAAAAGCTGGGAGTTAGCCATCTTCCCATCGTTGGCCCTGTGGCTGTTGGTGTGGACCTCCTAGGGCCGCCCTCCGTATGTGTTAAAAGGAGTCAGGAACCTTGGAAGGGCACTTCAGTGGGATCAGAGACAGGAAATTACTGGCAAAACTGTCAAATAGAATTAACCATGAGCCCTCGGCGTAGACTTATGGATGTGAAACTAACTCGCAGCATTTCTCCTTCTGCACATCACCTATTCCAAAAGAAGGTCACCTTCTCGACTCCGCCACAAGTGAGCTTTACAAAATGGGAAGGAAATGCTACTTTGATAAAGTGCCCAAAGCCAATTTGAACCACCCCGATTCCCACTTTGGCTCTACAGTAAGCCCATGCAGAAATTCTGTATTCCATTTCCCTTTGGAAACGACAGCTCCCGTTATCTCCTTGAAGGCCCCTATCTCAGGGATGAAAAAAGAAACCCTCGTCAAAAACCTCCACTACAGCCATTAACTGGCATGTTTATGGCTGGCACCTTGGGGGTCTGGAGTAATGAGAACGGTCATCGATTTCATGCCTTTTCCATGAACATGGCAGTGTGCTTAGAAGAGAATGGGGTATTTTTCTTATGTGGGGAAAAGGCGTATGTATGTTTTTCCCTAACAAGTTTTATTAGTTTTTTTTGTTTGTTTTACAGCCAAGTGCTTATAACACATCGTGGAGATAGGGCACTCCATAGAACACAACAAAAAATACAGTCATACATATACAATTTAAACTGCTTCTTTAAAGATTCCCTCTCTATTTTATCAATAAAAAAAGAAGAGAGAAAAAAAAGAAAAGAAAAAAGAAAAAAAACCCACAAAAACAAAAAACAAAAGTTATCAAAGATATTTTCACCCGTTTTCAGGCTTAACCAACTTTCAATTAATCTATTTCAATTTAGTCTTGCATAAACATATAGTATACAATTCGAGCATTCCTAAAATATAAATTGTTTCTCACTTATATCTATTATTCCAATTTCAATTTATACTTCTCAATCAAATTATATCTCTTATTCTATTCTATTTCACATACATATTTTGTAAATAAACATAAATTTATATATTTTAAAACATTACATAAGACAAAATAATATAATAATGTTATAATAATAATAATAGGACAATAATTATTTCTATCATAAACTAATAATATAACTATTATATCTTAATATTTCTCAACTATATTCTATTTTATATACTCTATCCAATATTTTTATAAATCAGTCCAAGTCCCTAAAAATTCCTCAATTGTTTCAATTTAGTCCATTTAATACATCACTAATTACCATTCAATTCTTGTAAGTAAAAATATCAATAATACTTCACCAGTCTCAATCTCAATCGAACTCCTTTAATTTTAAGTTTTCCAATTTTTCCTATTGTCATTCCAAACCATAATCAAATCCATAATTTAGCTCTAATGTTGACTCAAACCAGAGTAACCTTAAAAATCTCAAAAATATTAGCTCATTCAACGTCCAAAAGCCCTTTTTACCCATCAGATAAAATTTTAACTCTCATTTTTAAATCTAATTCTAGCTTTCTTTTTGTGCCAAGTAGGTTTCCACAGCAGGGCCTCTAGATCCTCCCATCTTAGTGACTGGCTAAAGGCCTTTTCCCACCATTGAGTCCAATCATGTTCTTTTTCTCTTTTATCCAGTGTTGTCTGTACTGTCATGTTGTCAACATTTTTGGTGCCTCGTATTTGGAAGTCCAATCCTGTTGCTTTTAAAGTTGTAAATGTTTTAGTTGAGTTTTGCCTTTGATCATCAAAGATGTCCATCATGTGGGATGTGTCCTCTTCCTCTTCAATAGATTCAATAGATTCAATAGATTGTAAATGTATTTCATCCATCTCATTAAGTTGTAAATCTGATTGTGTATCATAGTCAATCAAAGGTTGAGCTTCAATTTTTAATTCTAAGTCCTCCTTTTTGCTAAGCATTCTGATATGTTCTTTATATTCCATTCTCATTTCCAAAATTTTTTCTAATATAAGTCCATAATTAATCTGTGAGGATTCCATCCTCTTTTTTTTTTTTTAGAAGTTCAGCTTAAAGAATAGATTGCAGCGTTATAAAATATAGAGTCCAAACAGAGATATATTTCCAATCAAAGATAGCAAAAAGCCAATAGTCAAGTCCAGCACAGAAATAAAGAAAACAGCAAGAGTCCCAAGTAGCAGTCAATTGTTATGTTGTAATCTAGTCTGGGCATCATGCCAGAATCAGGAAGTGGGAGTTCAACTGGAGAAAGTTACATTGTATCAGTCATAGTTTCTGGGCTTCATGCCAAGTCCCAGGTTGCATTGTATCCAAAACAATCTACATAAGTGGGCCCAGAGAGCAGAAAGTTTTTTAGGCAATACTATTCAGGAGGGGGGGAGGGAAAAAAGCATTCCACCCCCTCCCTTAGGATTTTCACCTAAACTGGAAATAAACAAGCCAAAAGAGAGAGTCACAGTAAGGGGTTGTTGTTTTTTTTCCCAGGATGTCCGAATTCCAACTGCTTATATAAACAAAGTAAAATAATAAAAAACAATAATTATTTTTCCAAAGCCCGTTTTCCCCAGTGATCAAACGCTGCTTTCTCAAAGTAGGGAAATAGTTCTTAAAGCTGTTAGCAGGGAAATAGGTAAAGTAACAAGAGGGAAGGAAAGGTCTCACCCGGATCTTCCACGGTGGTTCTTTTTGCTTAGATGTTGCTGTGACTTTCGGCTGGAGCAGCTGAGTGATCGGCCATGTTGCTGGCCGATCTTTTCCCCATCGGCCCAAAGGTGATTTTCTCGGACCGCAGAGGGAGCCGCCGCTCCCTCCGCGATCGACAAGTGCCCTCCATTATGGTGGTCGCCCCTACAGGGCGACTTTCGACCCTGTCCAGGGTCTACCGGCGGGGGGAAACCGGACGGCAAAGAGAGCGAGTTCTTTGCACGTCCGCGGGCGCTGCCACCGGATCCGGAAGTCAGGCGTATGTATGTTTACCTACCAACTGGACTGGAACGTGTACTCTGGTTCACCTCATCCCAAAGATGGGTGTTGTTAATGGGGAACAAGCCCTCCCTGTTCCTCTTATGGGACATATACAGAAAAGAGTTCCCCTAGTAATACCATTATTAGCCATCCTAGGGATAGGCACTGCAGTTGGAACAGGTGTAGGTAGTTTAGCCCATTCTGTAATACAGTTTCAGCAACTTTCTGAAGAATTTCAACAAAGCCTAAGCCAGATTGCTGGGACTCTGGTAGAAGTCCAAGATCAGATAGACTCTTTGGCAGCAGTAGTCTTACAAAACCGGCATGCCCTAGACCTCTTGACAGCTGAGAAAGGAGGTTTGTGTCTGTTCTTGGGAGAAGAGTGTTGCTTTTACATGAATAAATCAGGAGTAGTCAGAGAAGTGGCAAAGGACTTGCAAGATAGAGCATCCAGAATTAAACAAGGAATGCAAGGAACTGACTCATGGTTCTCGTGGCTACCAGGTGCTGCCTGGGTCAAACAGATGCTGTTTGTGTTATTAGAAACTATAAAAGTGAGACTCAATTGTTACCTAAAATGGAGTCTCAAAGGGGGGAATAAGGCAGGACATAAAACAAGACATAGGTCATAAAACAGGACATGAGTCTTAAATGCGTGTATTAGTTAGAAGAAGCAAAAAGGAAGTGGAAAATGTCAAACCACAAGTTCATCTGTCGGTCGCACAAAGGTGTCAAGCTTGAAGCTCTGTTAGAGTTAACCACATATGTCTCGTTTCTATGTCTCGCTCTCGCTGGTAGCTAACCACAAATGTGCTGCCGGAAACTTAGATGCTTTGGCAAGACACCTGCGACCTCGATCCATGAGAGGGGGACAAGATATTTCGCTACTCTAGCATAGCAACAGGGGGCTGTAAGGGGGCTGTAATTCGAGTAACCAATCAATGCTAACAAGTTACATTTCCGTGTTTTGCTGCTTCTAAAAGAGTATATATGTACTTGTTATTCCATGAGAAGGTGTTCAGAGATTGTTATGATTTTTGCTCTGAACCTTTGCGCAAATAAACCAACTTCTTTTGATTCCGTGGTCTGAGTCCTGTGATTTTCTGCAACATTACCAAGGTCTTGTAAAGTGGTATTAGTACTTCACGTGATCTTGATTCTATCCCTCTGTTAATATGATCATCCGTTCAGGAAGGTTGAAGCCCTCCAGCTAGAAGCTTAGGAAGACAAAGAACCTTCAAATCTACACAGCCCACCCAAACCCTAGGACAGGACATTAGAGGATCAACCCACAGATGCCAAAGGGGCAGTCTCAGACATGACACAGGAAATACGAAGCCTCAAGCAGGAACAGGAAACCACCTCAAGAGCCCCAAAGGGTATCAAAACCCACTCCCTACATGTGCTCTGCCCCTTTTTCCCCCCAGAGCCATCTTTCTGCCTGGCTCTCCTCTTCGATAAACTGCAACCTTCTTTCTAAAGCAGTTGCCATGTCGTTCATTCCCGGCTTGGGACTGGACCTTGACGAAGACTTTTCCTTCAACACAACTGTGGCAAGGAAGGCCGTCAAATGGGACCAAACTCGACACTGAACAATTGTCTGGCTTAGCAACAGGAAGGTTGGGACTCAACTGTGGTCATACGCTGAGGACTAGCTGTATCTGACACGGCTGCGGCATCCCCAGGGTCACGTGATCAAAATTCATACACCTCAACACTGACTCATATTTATGATGGTCACGGTGGCCCGGGGTCACATGATCCCCCTTTTGCGACCTTCTGACAAGCAAAGGTCGTAAAACAGGGCAAGGGTCACTTGACTGTCTCCCCTAGGAACAGAAATTTGGGGCTCAGTTGCGGTCGTAAGCTGAGGACTACCGGGAGCCCGCCTTTTTTTTTTTTCCTTCCCTTCAATCGTACCGGAGTCCCTGCTGTGTCCTTAGCAAGGTTTTCCAGAGGCAATTTGCCATTGTTTCTTTCCTAGGGCCGAGGGAAAGTGGCTGGCCCAATGTCACCCAGCTGGCTTCGTGGCCAAGGCAGGATTAGAACTGGGTGCAGGACAAGAAGCAACGGATGGGAACTGATCAAGGAGAGAAGCAACCTGGAACTAAGGAGAAATTTCCTGACAGTGAGAACAATTGACCAGTGGAACTACCCGCCTCCAGAAGCTGTGAATGCTCCAACACTGGAAGTTTTTAAGAAGAGATTGGAGAACCGTTTGTCTGAGGTGGTATAGGGTTTCCTGCCTGAGCAGGGGGTTGGACTAGGTGACCTCCAAGGTCCCTTCCAACTGTTATTCTATTCTATTCTATTCTATTCTATTCTATTCTAATTTTCTATTCTGTTCTGTTCTTATCCTATCCCATCCCATCCTATCCTATCTCATTCCATATTTTCTATTCTATTCTATTCTACTCTACTCCATTCCATTCTTATCCTATCCTATTCCATATTTTCTATTCTATTCTATTCTACTCTACACTACTCTATTCCATTCCATTCTTATCCTATCCTATTCCATTCCATATTTTATTTTCTATTCTATTCTACCCCATCCCATCCCATTCTATATTGTTTTATTCTATTCTCTATCTTCTATTCTATTCTATTTTATCCTATTCCGTATTTTCTATCCTATCCTATCCTATCTATTCTATTCTACTCTACACTACTCTATTCAATTTCATTCTTATCCTATCCTACCCTATTCCATATTTTATTTTCTATTCTATTCTACCCCATCCCATCCCATTCTATTCTATATTCTGTTTTATTCTATTCTCTATCTTCTATTCTATTCTATTTTATCCTATTCCATATTTTCTATCCTATCCTATTCCATATTTTCTATTCTGTTCTGTTCTTATCCTATCTCATCCCATCCCATATTTTCTATTCTATTCTATTCTATTCTATTCTATTCTATTCTATTCTATTCTATTCTATTCTATTCTAAATTCCTATTCTTATTCCTATTCCATTCCCATCCAATCCCATTCTCTAGCCTGGCGCCTTAGTCAATACACCAAACTGGATTTAGCAAGTTGGACATCCCTCCAGGAATGGACACGGCGGCTCAGATTCGCCATGCCCAAATAGCAAATCCTGGGGGACAGAGTCTCTCCGGATTAAGGAGAGGCCAAGAGATCGCCCACCTCCACTCCGGACGGCTATTCCTTGTTAAGGAGATGGCAAGAATTTCGCCCCAAAGGTTTTTTTTTTTTCCCAAAAGCAACTGGCATTTCTTGGTGGTTTCCCCCCCCCCCCCTGGAAAACGTTTCGCTTCTTTCGTTCAGCTTCTTGAGGACATGAAACGTTTTCCAAGTGGAAAAAAATCCAGGTTTGCACTTTGGGGAAAAAAAAAAAAAAGCACCGTTGGGACAACCATGACCTGGATAACAGAGAAGCTCCAGACACTTAGAAGAGCAACTAGGATGATTAAAGGCCTGGAGACTAAAACATATGAAAAACGGTTGCAGGATTTGGGTCTGGCTAGTCTGGAGAAAAGAAGGACTGGGGGGGGGGGACATGATAGCAGTCTTCCAGTATTTTGGGGGGCCGTCCCCAAGAAGAGAGGGGTCAACTTATTTTCCAAAGCACCAGAAAGCAGGAAAAGAAACAACGGATGGAAGCTAATCAAGGAGAGAAGCAACCTGGAATTAAGGAGAAACTTCCTAACGGCGAGAACGATTAACCAGTGGAACAGCTTGCCACCGGACGTTGTGGGCGGCTCGTCATTGGAGGTTTTTAAGTAAAGAGACCGGACAGCCAGTTGCCTGAAACGGTTTAGGGTTTCCTGCTCAAGCAGTGGGTTGGACTAAAATTCATAAATGGTTAGAAAAGATGACTAAAACACAAATAGAATAGAAACCAGAATTATTTTTGCTAGGAATATTAGGATCTAACTATGGTAAAGAGAATGAATATTTAATATTACATGTATTGAAAGCAGCGAGAATTGTTATTTGCTCAATTTTGGAAAAATGAAAATTTACCACACGATCAGATTATAATTATGAAAATTTTAGAATGTGCAGAAATGGACAGATTGACATTGGAGATTAAGGAGAAAGAGGATTCAGTGTATTTTAGGACATGGGAAATTTTTTATCAATGGTTAGCATTACGTTAGAGCTAAATTATACTTAATTAGTAAGCTTTTATTTTATGACTATTTCTAGTATTAATGACTATAATTGTTTAGTATTGTATTAATTACTGTTATTCGTGTACCCGGACGAGAGTCTGCTTGTGTAAGCGTTGGATTTTTTATGTGGGGGTAACCCCACTACTGTACCTAACCCTACCCTTATTCCCATCCCTATCCCAACTCCACTCCCTAACCCCATCCTCTACCCATATTATCCCTACCCTTCCCATACCCATAAAAAATTTAATAAAATATATTAAAAAACAAAAAAACAGTGGGTTGGACTAGATGATCTCCAAGTTCCCTTACACGATTGTGTGTCTCCTGCTTGACTTGACAGCCACTGGTCTCAAAATTGTTTGAGTAGGGGGGGATTGGACTAGATGAGGCTCTTTCCCACTCTTGTGATTCTATGATTCTGTAAGGGTCTCCTGTTTGAGCAGGGAGGGGTGGACTAGATGACCTCCAAGGTCCCTTCCAACTCTGTTATTCTACGATTCTGTAAGGGTCTCTTGCTTGCCTGGACAGCCCCTTGTCTCAAATTGTATAGGGTCCCCTGCTTGAGCTGGGGGTTGAACTAGAAGACCTTCAAGGTCCCTTCCAGCTCTATTCTGATTGATTGATTGACACACAGGAATCGTGGTTTTGTGGGAACCACTGGGCACTGAGCGGCTCTAGAGTCGGGATCACAAGCGCCATGCAGGCGGTAATGGACAGAACGTTCAATAAAAGCCTCACTTTCTTAATTGCCATTGAGCGTCATTAGAGATCCTCCGATGGGCAGCATCAGAGAAAAGCACGTGGTGAGTCCACCATCTTTCTGGAACAAAAACAAAAAACGGCTGGCTATGGAATTCTGGGAGTTGAAGTCCAGGCACGTTAAGGTTGGCCAAATTTGAAAAGCACTGATTTGAAGGGAATGTTTCATCTGTCTGCATCTCCTCCCTCGAAGAGAAAGGATAAAAAAATGATAACATTTTTCAAGCGTACCAAAGATCCAGACAAGAGAAAATATAGCCAGAGGCCCTACGTTGGCAAAATCCCCCCCAAATATATAGGTAGTCCATTTGTTTAGTGACCAAGGTTACAGTGGCATTGAAAAAAATGAGTTACAACCGTTTTTCGCACTTATGACCGTTGCAGGCCCCCCTCGTGGTCACCTGATCAAAATTCAGACGCTTGGAAATCGACTCGTATTGCAGTGTCATGTGATCCCTTTTTGCGACCTTGTGACAAGCAACTCCAGAAATTGTGGGTGCTTCACAACACTGGAGCTTTTTAAGAAGAGACTGGATAACCATTTCTCTGAAACATTATGGGATTTCCTACCTGAGCAAGGGGGGCGGGGGTTGGACTAGAAGACCTCCGAGGTCCCTTCCAACTCTGTGATTTTCTTAAGCTCAACGGGGAAGCCAGATTCACCTCACAACCCTGTTGCTCCTTTAATAGCTGCCGCAATTCACTTAAGAGTTGTGGCGAGAGAGGTCGTACAACGGGGCCAAACTCACGTTAACAACTATCTCGCTTTAGCAACAGATATTTGGGATCAATCGCTATCCTTCTTAGGTACGCTGAGAGCTTAGGCAGGGAGACAAATTCCTTGTGTGTCCAACCACACTTGGCCAAGAAAGAATTCTATTTTATTCTAAAAATTGTGGTCATAACACAAGGACTACCTATAACAGAGGTCCTCAACCTTTTGGGCACCAGGGACTGGTTCCGCGGAGAGAGGTTTTCCCGCGGACCGGAGGGTGCGCGGTTTTGTGTGCTGCCTGCATCTCGTGGATAGGGCTTTGCTTCTTTGTGCGGACCGGTTGCTGGCGTGCCGTGGCCCGGTACTGGTCCATGGCTCGGGGGTTGGGGACCCCTGACCTATACCACACACAGAAGGAAGCTAAGATAAGGAAAGCTGGGCTGTATCCTTTTCCGTAGGCATCCTTGAAGACTTCGGAAGCTAGGAAGAAACTACTCCGGGCGCTTCCCTGCAGCCCGTCATCCTCGCTACCAACGGCGCTGCCCTTTCCACCGGAATCTCGGGGAAGGCCTGAGGAAAGAAAGCCAGAAGCTTAAGCAGATGCTTACCAAATAAATCAGGCTCCACATTTATTATCAAAAAGAACAGAAGAGGGGAGGGGGCAAGGAAGCCAGAAGCTAGGAGAAGAGCAGTTTGTGTCCATCAAGGTTACGTTGCCGGACAGATGGGGGTTAGTTGAGTCAGAAACCCGATACTGGCTTAGAGGGAGGGACCCTGACTCAGTGCTCCAGTGGGCAGAGAGGTAGGTATCTCTGCAGGACGTCCTTCTCCCCCCCCATCAGTCCTCCGTCCCCGGATACCAGGGCTGGCTTTGGGGGGGGTCAGGGAGCAGGGACGGCCCCTCACTCCCCCATGTGTGTCCGCAAGTGGTACTTCAGCGACTGCTTGTAGCGGAAGCACTTGGCGCATTCCGTGCATGGGTAGGGCCGCTCGCCGGTGTGCGCCCGCTGGTGCTCCAGCAGGTGATGCTTCTGGGTGAAATTCTTCCCACACTCGGTGCAGTGGTACGGCCGCTCGCCCGTGTGGATGCGCTGGTGCTCCAGCAGGTGGTGCTTGCGGATGAAGCCCTTGCCGCACTCGCCGCAGGCGTGGGGCCGCTCGCGGGTGTGCACCCGGTAGTGGTTGGTCAGCTTCGACTTCTCGCTGAAGGTCTTGTCACACTGGCTGCACTTGTAGGGCCGCTCGCCCGTGTGAGTCCGCTGGTGCCGCAGGAGGTGGGACGGCCGGCTGAAGGCCTTGCCGCACTGCGGGCAGATGAACGACAGCTCGGTTTTGCCGGCGTGCACCCGCTGGTGCATGGCCAGCGAGATCTGCAGCCGGAAGCTCTTCCGACACTCACTGCACGAGTACGGGCGCTCACCCACGTGGGTGATCTGGTGCTTGCTCAGGCTGGACTTGTGGCTGAAGCTGCTGTCGCACTCGCTGCACTTGTAGGGCTTGCCAGGCGGCGGGGGCGGCTGAGGCTGGGGCTTAAAGCTGTGCTTGTTGGGGTAGGCCTGTCCGCGGCGGGGCGGCGCTGCCACCCCGCGCCGCGCCGTGTGCAGCCGCTGGTGCAGGAGGTACTGCTGCTTGATGCGGAAGCTGAGGTCGCAGGCATGGCACTCGTAGGGCCCCTCCTTGAGGTGGTTACGCTGATGGATTATGTAGTTGATCCGCAGCATGAAGCTCTTGCCACAATCCGGACAGATGTATGGCCGCTCGCGCGTCCGGTTCCGCTGCTGCAGGGTGACCGGCCGCGCCTCGACGCTATTGTCTCTCTCGCAGAGCGGGGCGCAGATGCCCACGGTGGGTCGGGGCGGCTTGGCCGCCCTTTGCTCCTCCCGGAGAACCTCCACGTTGCAAGTCAGCGAGCAGGGCGGCTCCGCCCGGGAAGAAAACAGACCTCGGGTCTCCAAGCTGACGGGGTCTTCCTCCTCCTCCTCTTCTTCCTCCTCTTCCTCCTCCTCTTCCTCCTCCTCTTCTTCCTCTTCCTCCATTTTGATTACGATCCCGTCATCTTGCGAGAAAGACAGAAAGGGAAAAAAAGTCAGGGGGTGCACGCAGTGTCGTTTGGCGAGAAGAAAAACCACTTAGGGCTCAAAACGTCTTGCGACGGGCAGGAGGACGGGTTGAGGCGGTTGCCGTCCTTGGAACACAAAATGTCCCAGAGTCTCTCAGGGTACTCAACAACTGCAAAATGAGGGTCCCCTGGGAGGGGATCTTTGGGGGAGCGTAGATATCTTAGCTACATGGGATAGGATAAGACAGGGGTCCCACCCTCTTAAAGCATGCCAGCTGGGGAATTCTGGGAGTTGAAGTCCACCCATCTTAAAGCATGCTGGGAGGGCCCCCCTCAGGGCTGAGGGTCCTCAGAGCCAGAGGGCAAGGGGCACCCCTCTCCACGCGGGGTTATTTCCCCCCAGGGGCAGGTGGCCACCATTAGGGGGCGTCTCTACTCACCCGTGCAGTTGCCGTGCTGGACGGTCACTCTCTTGATCTCCCCAAAGTTCACGTCGTACTCGCTTCCTTCCTCCACGTTGTTCCCGGCAAAGTTTCCCAGAGGGGTGGTGGCACTGTAGGGGCTTCCGCAGGGGGCTTCGTGGTCCAGGCCCTGGAAATCGCCCTCGGAACTGCCAGACATCTGGTGGGGCTCCAGGTCTCCGGGACATTCGTCGGAATGGGGCTCTTCTGTTTTGATGACCACCCGGATGCCGGCTGCAGGGAGGGAAAACGTCAGAAGGCGAGGCAGGGCTCCCGTCGCACCCGTCCCCGACTTAACGACCGTTCGTTTTAGCGACCGCTCCACATTGCCGCGGCAGTGGGGAAAAAGGGACCGCTGGCCCTTTCCCCCACTGACGACCGTGGCAGCATCAATGCGTTGAACTTGACCGAACTTCAGACGCTTGGCCACTGACTCGTAGTTACGACGGACGCAGGGCCCCGGGGCCGCATGATCCCCTTTTGTGACGAGTCATGTCAACGAGGGAGACGGATTCACTTAAAAACAGCACTAGGAGGGCGTGGCTTGGTGGCCATGGCTGGGGAATTCTGGGAGTTGGTCCACCCCTCTTAAAGCATGCCGGCTGGGGAATTCTGCAAACTGAAGTCCACCCCTCTTAAAGCATGGTGGCTGGGGGATTCTGGGAGTTGAAGTCCTCCCCTCTTAAAGCATGCCGGCTGGGAAATTCTGGGAGTTGAAGTCCTCCCCTCTTAAAGCATGGCGGCTGGGGGATTCTGGGAGTCAAAGTCCTCCCCTCTTAAAGCAGGCCGGCTGGGGAATTCTGTGAGTGGAAGTCCTCCCCTCTTAAAGCAGGCCGGCTGGGGAATTCTGTGAGTGGAAGTCCACCCCTCTTAAAGCATGTCAGCTGGGGAATTCTGGGAGTCAAAGTCCTCCCCTCTTAAAC
>JALGBA010002397.1:0-101201 GCA_023970755.1 Azemiops feae
AAAGAAAGAAAGAAAGAAAGAAAGAAAGAAAGAAAGAAAGAAAGAAAGAAAGAAAGAAAGAAAGAAAGAAAGAAAGAAAGAAAGAAAGAAAGAAAGAAAGAAAGAAAGAAAGAAAGAAAGCGGGGGAAAGGGAAGGAAGGAAGACAGAGAAAGAAAAGGGGAGAGAGAATGAAAGAAAGGAAGGAAGGAAGGAAAAGCAGATGGAGATGAAGGGAAGGGAAGGAAGAGAAAGAAAAGGGGGAAAGGCAAAAAGGAAAGGAAAGGAGAGGGGGGCTCAAAGAAAGAGAGGAAAGAAGATAAAGAAAAGTAAAGGAAGGAAGGAAGGCAGAGAAAGAGAGAAAGGAAGGAAGAGAGAGAAAAAGAAGAAAGAAAGAAAGAAAGAAAGAAAGAAAGAAAGAAAGAAAGAAAGAAAGAAAGAAAGAAAGAAGGAAGGAAGGAAGGAAGGAAGGAAGGAAGGAAGGAAGGAAGGAAGGAAAGAAAGAAAGAAAGAAAGAAAGAAAGAAAGAAAGAAAGAAAGAAAGAAAGAAAGAAAGAAAGAAAGAAAGAAAGAAAGAAAGAAAGAAAGAAAGAAAGAAAGAAAGAGAATGGAAGGAAGGAAGAAAACAATGAGGAAAAAGGGAAAGATGGATGGATGGAAGGATGAAAAAGAGGAAGAAAGGAAGGAAGGGAGAAAGAATAAAGGGAGAAAAGAAAAAGAGAACGGAAGGAAGGAAATGAAAAAGGGAAAGATGGATGGATGGATGGAGAGAGAAAAAGAGGAAGGGAAGGGAAGAGAGACAGACAGAAAGAAAGAAAGAAAGAAAGAAAGAAAGAAAGAAAGAAAGAAAGAAAGAAAGAAAGAAAGAGGGGAGAAAGGGAAGGAAGGAAGACAGAGAAAGAAAAGGGGAGAAAGAGAGAATGAAAGGAAGGAAGGAAGGAAGGAAAAGCAGATGGAGATAGGGAAGGAAGAGAAAGAAAAGGGGGAAAGGCAAAAAGGAAAGAAAAGGAGAAAGAGAGGGGGGAGACAAAGAAAGAGAGGAAGGAAGATAAAGAAAAGTAAAGGAAGGAAGGCAGAGAAAGAAAAGGGGGAGAAAGAGAGAGAAAGGAAGGGAGGGAGAAAGGAAGAAAGAGAGAAAGAAAGAAAAAAGAAAGGAAGGAAGGAAGGAAGGAAGGAAGGAAGGGAAAAGCTGAGAAAGTGTCTCCTTAATTCCAGGCTAATTCCACCACCCGCCTCCCAACTGGAGCTCAAGCTGCCCCCTGAGCATTTGGCGTGGGGGGGGCGCGTGGGGAGGGGGAGGGTCCGGGTCCCCCTTACCCAAGGAGATCAAAGACTGGTGGTTGCCCTTCATGAGATTCTTGTAGAGCTCCTTCTGCCACTCTTCCAGCTTCTCCCACTCCTTCTCGTTGAAGTAGACCGACATGTCGTCAAAGGTCACCGGCACCTGCGGCGGAAAGAGTGGGCGCGCACGCTCAGCGGGGGAGGACGGAGAGCGAAAACGGGAGGAGGGTTTTCTCCCACATCGCCCGCGTTGACGTCCCGGAAGCGAAGACCATCAGGGGGATTGGGGGCCGAGGGCCAGATCCAGGGTCAGCCGGGAGGAGGAGGAGGAGGAGGAGGAGGAGGAGGAGGAGGACTGTGGGGTCCTTGGTGCTCTCTGAGCTGGGTGGTTTCCTTGCAGACGTTTCGTGACCCAACTAGGGAATGTCGTCAGTGCTGGAAGGGAGGAGGAGGAGGAGGAGGAGGAGGAGGAGGAGGAGGAGGAAAGGAAGAGGAGGAGGAGGAGGAGGGAGAGGAAGGACTGTGGCGTCCCTGGTGCTCTCTGAGCTAGGCTGTTTTTTCTTGCAGACATCTCGTGACCCAACTAGGGAACATCATCCGTGCTAGAAAGGAGCAAACAGCCTAATCAATGAGGCCCCCAAAAGACCCTCACCAACATCGACAGAGCAAACCACTGTACATAAGCAGAGGGGAGGCTTCAGACGGGGCGGGGCTTCGAATTATGCAGGGCTTCAGACAGGGGCGGGGCATCGGACAAGGGCGGGGCTTCAAACAATGCAGGGCTTCGGACAGGGACGGGCTTAAGACTGGGGCAGGCTTCAGGCTGCAGATCGGGGCGGGGCTTCGGACCAGGGCGGGGCTTCGGACTAGGGCGGGGCTTCAGACAGGGGCAGGGCTTCGGACAGGGATGGGGCTTCAGACCGGCGAGGGCTTCGGACCAGAGCAGGGCTGTGTACCCATGCAGGGACCAGTACAGGGCTGTGGACCGGTATTAGGCTGCGGCCCAATTCCAGGCTGTGGACCGTCGCCGTGCCGCAGCCCGGAACTCCTTATCGTGGCTCGTCCCGTTCAGAGAACCTACTTTCGGGGTCTCCCCCTTGGAGCCTGGCGGGAAGCGGAGGATCCAGAAGTTGCGGTTCTTGAGCAGGTTCTCCATGTTCTCCAGCCGCCGTTGCAGCAGGCCATATTCCTGAATCAGGGTCCCCAGCGCGGCCCACTTGCTCTCCAGCTGCCCGCCGATCTCCACCGCCGTTTTCTCGCAATCCCGAATCTTCTTCTCGGCCGTTCCGGTTCTGCCTTCCAGCTCCAACAAGCGGGCGGTGTGCGAATCCACCTTCTTCTCCATGGCTTGGAAGGAAGCCACCAAGGTCAGGGCAATCTCGGCTGCCTGGTCCTCCCGGTCGAAGAGTTGGTCGGGATCGGTGATCGGCGGCGGCGGAAGGAGCAACGCGGCCGCTGCATCCCGTCGAGACGCCTGCCGGGAAGGACGGAGGCGCGGTTACGACGCCCCGACGCCACGTCACTTGGACGACGCCACGTCATCCCCAACCCCGCCGCTACACAGGACAGCTAGTCCTCGACTTACGACAGTTCGCTTTGTGACCGTTCCTAGTTACCACGGTGACTTAGGACCATTTACAAGAGTTTATGCCACTAAAAAAAAGGTGACTTTAGACCATTTTTCACACAACCGTTGCACCGTCCACGGATTCACGGGATCAAAATTCGGACGCTTGGCAACCGACTCGTATTTATGACGGTCGCAGTGTCCCGGGGTCACATGATCAAAATTCGGACGCTTAGCAACCGACTCATATTTATGACGGTCGCAGCGTCCCCGTGAACATGTGATCGAAATTCAGACAGTTGGCAACCGACTCGTATTTAGGACGGTCGCAGCGTCCCGGGATCACATGATCAAAATTCGGACGCTTGACAGCCGACTCTTATTTGTGACGGTCGCAGCATCCCCGGGATCATGTGATCAAAATTTGGACGCTTGGCGACTCGTATTTATGACGGTCGCAGCGTCCCGGGATCACGTGATCAAAGTTCAGAGGCTTGGCAACCAACTCGCATTTATGACTTACGACTGGGTCCTCGCACTTACGACCGTCACAACATTTAAGGTTTCTGTCCTTAAACAGGGAAGACTAAACAATTATTAATTATGTTGAGGAATTTGAAATCTGCATTCGTTTTCTTTCTTTTCTTTCTTTCTTTCCTTCTTCCCTTTCTCTTTTCCTTCCTTTCTTTTCCTTCCTTTTCTCCTTCCTTCCCTCCCCTTCTTTTCCTTCTTTCCTGCTCTTTCTTTTCCTTCCTTTTCTCCTTCCTTCCTTCCCTCCCTCCCTCTTCATTTACTTCCTTCTTCCCTCCCTTCCCTTCTTTCTCTTTTCCTTTCTTCCTACTCTTTTCCTTCCTTCCTCTTCTCCTCCTTCCCTTGCCTGCCTTCTTTCTTCTCTTCCTTCCTTTCCGCTGCTAAGTGGAACATTTGTTTTTCAAATGTGTCGTAAAGCGAGTCGGGGCTTCCCACCGTCACCGGACGGTCGCAAAAGGGGATCCCGCGAGCCCGGGACACGGCAACCGTCCTAACTACGAGTCGGCTGCCAAGCCTCTGAATTTGGATCGCGGGACCCGGGGGAGTCTGCGACGGTCGTTAAGCGTGACCAACAGTCCAAGGTCCCTTTTTTTCAGGGCGGTTGCAACTTCGGTCCCTAAAGGAACCGTCGTTAAGTCGAGGACTCCCTGTATTTTAAAGAGAGGGTTTTTTTCCCAAGAAACCAAGGTTGTCCCCAGCTCACCCCGGAAACACCCCCTTCCCTTCCTTTCTTTCCCTTCCTTTTCTCTTTCCTTCCCTCCCTTCTTCCTTCCTTCATTTACTCCCTTCTTCCCTCCCTTCCCTTCCTTACTCTTCCCTTTCTCTTTTCCTTCCTTCCTTCCTTCTTCCTCCTTCCTTTCCTTTCCTTTTCCTTTCTCTTTTCTTCCTTCCAACTTTCTTTTCCTTTCTTCCTTTTCTCCTTCTTCTTTCCTTCCTTCCTTCTTCCCCCCTTCCCTTCCCTTTCTTTTCCTTCCTTCCTTATCTCCTTCTTCCTTCCTTCCTTTTTCTTCCTTCCTTCTTCCCCCTTCCCTTTCCTTTCTTTTCCTTCCTTCCTTCCTTCTTCCCCCTTCCCTTCCCTTTCTCTTTTCCTTCCTTCCCTCTTTCTTTTCCTTCCTTCCTTTTCTCCTTCTTTTTCTTTCCTTCCTTCCTTCTTCCCACCTTCCCTTCCTTTCCTTTCCCTCCCCTGTCTCTTTTCCTTCCTTCTAACTTTCTTTTCCTTCCTTCCTTTTCTCCTTCTTCCTTCCTTCCTTCCTTCCTTCCTTCCTCTCCCTTCCCTTCCTTTTTGCTTCCTTCCAACTCTTCCTTCCAGCATCCACTTCTCCCTTTCAGCCCAACATCATGACTTTCGTGGCCCCCAAACCCCCAATCTTCTCTCCGGCCAGCCGTGTCACCCCCAATTCCAGGGAAGGGGGGGGGAAACAGGAGAGAATTATCCCCCCCAAAAAACCCCCCAGCCTAGCCAGAATCCCAGCCTAGCCAGCCCCCTCCTTCCCTCCTTCATGCACCCCCCTCCCTGCCCAAAGCAGGGGGGCCAAGGCCTGGCATAGGGACCGGCACAGCCTGGGCACCAGTGGGGGGGTAAAGGGGGGGGGGCAATCCTGGCCTGGAGACTGGGACAGCCCCCCCCCATCTTTATGGCGGAAGGGTCTTAGTCCCAGCCCACCTCTGGGGGGGCGGATCGTCCAGCCTCCCTGCCAGGCCCCACGAAGGGGGGGGGCAGTCAGCAGTCTAGACAGGACGCCTGGGGAAGGGTTCAAACGGGGGGGGGGCAAACCTCGGCCTAGAAACTGGCACAGCCCCCCCGCCCCCCGTAAATAGCTTCCCCCATCTTTACGGGGGGGTGGGGGTTTCCTTAAATCACAGCCAGGCTCCGAACAGACTTCCTGCCAGGCCCCAAGAAGGGCGCAGGCAGCAGTCCAGCCTGGGCAACAGTGTGGGGAGGGGGGGCAAACCTTGGCATAGAGACTGGCATATCCCCCTCATCTTTATGGGGGGGGCCCTTAGTCCCAGCCAGGCTCTGGGGCGACCCCCCCCCTTGTACAGTCTCCCTGCCAGGCCCCAAGAAGGGCGGCAGGCAGCAGTCCAGCCTGGGCACCAGTGTGGGGGGGCAAACCCTGGCATAGAGATCGGCATAGCCCCCCCTGTAAATAGCCCCCCATCTTTATGGGGGGTGTCCTTAAATCACAGCCAGGCTCCGTACAGTCTCCCTGCCAGGCCCCAAGAAGGGCGGCAGACAGTAGTCCAGCCTGGGCACCAGTTGGGGGGACAAAGGGGGGGCACACCCTGACTTTAGGGTCCCCCCCAAACATTATGGGGGGCTCCCTAGTCCCAGCCAGGCTCTGGGGCGACCCTCCCCCCCCCGTACAGTCTCCCTGCCAGGCCCCAAGAAGGGTGGCAGGCAGTAGTCCAGCCTGGCCACCAGTAAGGGGGGGCACACCCTGGCCTTGGGGTCCCCCCAAACATTATGGGGGGTTCCCTAGTCCCAGCCAGGCTCTGGGGCGACCCCCCCTTGTACAGTCTCCCTGCCAGGCCCCAAGAAGGGCGGCAGGCAGCAGTCCAGCCTGGGCACCAGTGTGTGTGTGGGGGGAAACCCTGGCATAGAGACCGGCATAACCCCCCCTGTAAATAGCGCCCCATCTTTATGGGGGGGTGTCCTTAAATCACAGCCAGGCTCCGTACAGTCTCCCTGCCAGGCCCCAAGAAGGGTGGCAGGCAGTAGTCCAGCCTGGCCACCAGTAAGGGGGGGCACACCCTGGCCTTGGGGTCCCCCCAAACATTATGGGGGGTTCCCTAGTCCCAGCCAGGCTCTGGGGCGACCCCCCCTTGTACAGTCTCCCTGCCAGGCCCCAAGAAGGGCGGCAGGCAGCAGTCCAGCCTGGGCACCAGTGTGTGTGTGGGGGGAAACCCTGGCATAGAGACCGGCATAACCCCCCCTGTAAATAGCGCCCCATCTTTATGGGGGGGTGTCCTTAAATCACAGCCAGGCTCCGTACAGTCTCCCTGCCAGGCCCCAAGAAGGGCGGCAGGCAGTAGTCCAGCCTGGGCACCAGTTGGGGGGGCAAAGGGGGGGCATACCCTGGCTTTAGGGTCCCCCCAAACATTATGGGGGGGCTCCCTAGTCCCAGCCCCCCCACACACACACAGGACAGTCTCCAAGCGGGCAGCAAAAGCAGCAGCAGCCCAGCCTGGGCAGTGCCCCAGCGGAGAGGGGGGGTGGCATCCCCAGTCTGGAACAGCCGGCTCTTCCTCCCGGCTCGAATCCCCGCGGCTCTTCCCGGTAACGCTCCCCCCTCCCTCCGTGCCGCGCTGCCGGCCTCCGACGGCTGTTCCCGTGACTCGCCCCCCCGCCCGCCTGAGCTCCCGCGGGCTCTTCCCGCGCCCCCCCTCCGTCGTCTGAAGGGGGGGCGGGCCCCAACCGGGTTGACAGGCCCCGTCAGCTCCTTCAGCCCCCCCCCGCCGCCCTCCCGCCGGTCCCATCGAGCGGCGCTCCCCCCCCGCGAGGAGGACGCTTCCCCCCCCGCTCACCTGGGCCGGCGGCCCCCCCTCCATGGTCCTTTGTTGCCCCCCCCGCAACGGGGCGCAGCGCCGCACAACGAGGCTCAGCCGGGCGAGGAGGCGGGAGGGGGAGGAGGGAGGAGGAGGAGAAGACAGCGCCGCCGGGTCCCTGCGCCCGCCGGGTGCCTTGGCCCCGCGCCTGCGCGGAAGGGCTCGGCCGCTGCGCCAAGCGCCGGCGCTCTTGACGTGCGGTCCCCCCCCCCCCCCCCGCGCTTTGCCCCGACCTTACGCTGCGTTTCATTTTTCACGCGGTCCCTTTTTTTTTTTTTTTAATTCCCGAGGTTGGTCTTGTGTTTCTTGCACGGGAAGCCGCCCGCGAAGGGAGCGGGCGGGGGTAGAAATGGAATCCAGGCCTCTATATAAAAGGCATTGATTGATGGATGGATGGATGGATGGATGGATAATAATAATAATAATAATAATAATAATAATAATAATAATAATAATAATAATAATAATAATAATAATAATAATAATAATAATAATAATAATAATAATAATAATAATAATAATAATATTAAATAATAATAATAATAATAATAATAAATATTAAATAATAATATTAAATAATAATAACAAAACAATAAAACAACAACAATAACAACAATAATAATAACAATAATGTTGGAAGGGGTCTTGGAGGTCATCTAGTCCAACCCCCTGCTCAGGCAGGAAACCCTATATACCTTGATGGATTGACCTGGGGAATTTTAACATTGAAAGGGAACTAGTAATAATAATAATAAAGTTGGAAGGGACCTTAGAGGTCATCTAGTCCAACTCCCTGCTCAGGCAGGAAACCCTATACCATTTCGGACAAATGGCTGTCCAGTCTCTTTAATAATAATAATAATAATAATAATAATAATAATAATAATAATAATAATAATAATAATAATAATAATAATAATAATAATAATAATAATAATAAAATAATAATAATAATAATAATAATAATAATAATAATAATAATAATAATAATGTTGGAAAGGACCTTGGAGGTCATCAAGTCCAACCCCCTGCTCAGGCAGGAAACCCTATACCATTTCGGACAAATGGCTGTCCAGTTTCTTCTTAAAAACTTCCAGTGTTGGAGCATTCACTGCTTCTGGAGGCAGGTTGTTCCACTGGTTAATTGTTCTAAGTGTCAGGAAGTTTCTCCTTAGTTTCTCCTTAGTGTCGAATCAACACTGAATTGAAATGCCAGAGCTGTCTAAATTTCTCAAATAAATATTAATCACAGTGTGAACAGCGTTTGATAGGAACTCAGTTTAATAATCCATGAATAACAAGGGGGATGAAATAAAAACAAAAGGGAATCAATGGAAACGGAAAGCAAATCATAGTCTGATTCAGGTTTTAATCATGGTTCAACTTAATATTCAATGAATCAATTATCCAACAGTATGCATATTATTCATTTTATTCAAAAAAAATATTATCATATTGAATCATATTATTATGATTATTATATCATTATATTATTGAATCATATTATGATTATTATATTATCATATTGAATCATTTAATAAATGAATATTATGCAAAACCATAATTACATTTAAGAGTAGAGTATTGAGTGAATTATGCATATTTAATAATTTAATAAATGATTTTGTATACAATCATAAATAAGAAATAGTATTATTAAATGAATATGCATATTTAATAATTTAACAATGAATATGCATACTTAATCATAAATATTGTAGTATTAAATGAATATGCATATTTGATAATTTAATTTAATAAATGAATATGCATAAATCATCAATAACATAGTATTAAATGAATATGCATATTTGATAATTTAATAAATGAATATGCATACTTAATCAATAATATAGTATTTAATATGCATATTTAATAATTTAATAAATGAATATGCATACACAAGCATCAATAATATAGTATTAAATGAATATGCATATTTGATAATTTAATTTAATAAATGTATATGCATACAATCAATAATATAGTAATATGCATATTTAATAATTTAATAAATGAATATGCATACATAATCATCAATAATATAGTATTAAATGAATATGCATATTTGATAATTTAATTTAATAAATGAATATGCATACTTAATCATCAATAATATAGTATTAAATGAATAGGCATATTTGATAATTTAATTTAATAAATGAATATGCATACTTAATCAATATTATAGTATTTAATATGCATATTTAATAATGTAATAAATGAATATGCATACATAATCATCAATAATATAGTATTAAATGAATAATATGCATATTTAATAATTTAATTTAATAAATGAATATGCATAAATCATCAATAATATAGTATTAAATGAATATGTATATTTAATAATTTAATAAATGAATATAATACTTAATCACAATATAGTATTAAATATGCATATTTAATAATTTAATAAATGAAAATGCATACTTAATCATCAATAGTATAGTATTAAAGGAATAATATGCATATTTAATCATTTAATTTAATAAATGAATATGCATACAATCATCAATACTATAGTATTAAATTATGCATATTTAATCATTTAATTTAATAAAGGAATACGTATACTTAATCATCAATAATATAGTATTAAATAATATGCATATTTCATAATTTAATTTAATAAATGAATATGCATACTTAATCATCAATAATATAGTATTAAATGAATATGGATAATCATTTAATTTAATGATAAATTGATATGCATTCATACTATGTATACCATTTAATAATTTATTATTACAGTAATATTATATTATATTGTTGTATAATAATATAATAAATTATATGATATTATTTTATTATGCTTTATTGATCATTTATTATTGGTCCTAAGGCAATAATGTCGTAATATATTATAAGAATGTCATAATATAAATTATATAATAAATACATAGATGTAATACACTTTATCTAATCATGCAAATTAAAAAGGTAAGATTAATCTTATTTTATTTTTTATCAAATTTAATGTATGGATATTGTATTTGTATTCATCTTTAAATATTATTCAATATCATGATGTTGTATATATTATATTAAATATATTCTGCATATAATACAAATATAATATTACATTGAATTTAAAAGGTTACATTTAATTCTTTTATTAAGTCAATAAATATTAGATTGGTACTCAATTAAGTATTAAATTTGATACATATACGGTATGAAGCAGGCTGGCGAAGGAAGGGGGGGAGATCCCCATCCCAACACAGGTGGGGCTTATTGCTCCGAGCCCCTCTTGGCAAAAAAAACCCCCTCTTCTCTTTGTCGAGGGGGAGCCGGAAGCGTCGATGCGGTTTCACTGGAAGCTTTCCTCTTAGGGGGAAAGAGAGTAGTACAGCGAGGAAGGACGACCTCTCCGGCCGCCGCCTGCAGCGCCACACTCCTTTCGGAGGGGGAATTGCAGGAGGAGAGGACCGGGGAGACCCTGCACTTCCTGTGAAGCTGCAAAAGGGCAAATTTGCTTTTCCCACTGGCTGCAAATCCTCCAATAACTACGCCAATCCTCGACTCACAACCGTTCATTTAATGTCCGTTCAAAGTGACAGCAGCACTGAAACGGCTCACGACTTGTTTTTTCACCCTGACGACCCGTAGTCCCTTGATCAAAATTCAGACAGTTGGCCACGGACTCGCCTTTACGACGGTCGCAGTGTCTCGGTGGGGGTGTGTGTCCCGTGATCCCCATTGGCAACCGCCCGACCGGCAAAGTCAACCAGGGAAGCCCGATTCGCTTAACGACCGTGACTCGCTTAACGACTGCAGCGATTCGCTTAACGACCGTGGCAAGGTCGTAAAACGGGGCAAAACTGACTAAAGACACGTCTCACTTCAGAACGGAAATTTGGGGCTCATTTGCCATCGTTAAGTCGAGGACTTACCTGTACCTTCCACGCTATCCCACGAAAATGGACTCACGGGTCCGAAATTGGGTAATTTTAACCCGGTCACGTGTTCCTTAAGGATTTTATTGGATTTTATTGTTCAATGATCCGTGAATTTGTTTTCCTGATTGTCCACGCAGTATATCAAAGTCCAAATCTCTGGATATTCTTCCCTTCTGCTTCGTCAAAGACCGTTGCAGCTAAGACATGTACGTTTAACCGAGCACAGCGTGTTACGGGTCCCTTTCCCTTGTGTGGCTCCCCCTGATCTGGGTGGCAGGAATCCACGCAACCACAAGGGAGCAACTTCCCAGCTCGGCTACCTCTTCATGGGTGGGAACTGACCGGCAACTTTGTCCGCCTCATAAACATGATTAGTGCAGAGCAGGTATGCTGCGCTCAGCACTGGAGGGTCTACAGCAGGGGTCCCCAACCTGTGGGCCACCACCCACCACGGGCTGTGGCTTATTGGCCAGGTCGCATAAAGAGCTGGCCGGTTTGCGAATGTGCATGCACAAAACCCTGGTGCAAGCATCGCGGGTGTTTGCAGCAGCACTCGGGCGAGTGTTGCCACGAGCGTCACAGGCATTCGTGGACCCCCCCTTGCGTGAGCGTCATGGGCGTTTGCGGGCCCACGTGCGCATCACCGAGAGTGTTGCGGGCGTTTGTGCCCCCGTTTGTGGCACTCACGGACCCAGCCGCACGATTGTCGCCGCAAGCGGCACAGACAATCATGCTCCCATTCGCTTGAGCGCTTCCGCAAGGATGGTGGGCATTCTCAGCCTCACTTGCACGACGCACAAGCACTGCAGGCGTTCATGACCCCACTTGCACAAGTGTCATGTGAGCGTCGCGGGCATTCACGACCCCAATCGCACAACTCTTGCCGCAAGCATCGCCTGCATTCGTGGCCCCCCACGCACAAGCATCGCCGCAAGCGTTGCAGGCATTCACGGTCCGCTCACCTAATCGTTGCCGGGAGCGTTACGGGCATTCGCACCTGACTTGTGCAAGCAACCGGTGTTCGTGCACGCCCACGCAGGCGTTCACCCCCAACAAAGTCATCCCTCCGTTCCCCCCTCCCCACCCTCCGGGCCGCCAATCCCGAAAGACTGGGGAACTCTGGTCCACCACACTAAAAGGATTATTTGTAATATGGTATTTGCAAGATCTAATCTTATTTCACCGTTTTATTTCATTTTCTTTATATATCATGATGAGAAGCGACCCTCTCCTTCATAGAAACACTCTGAACAATGTACAACTATGTACAGTGCCGGGAGTCCTCAACTTGTAACAGTTCATTTAGTGGCCGTTCAAAGTTACAACCTCACTGAAAGGTGACTTCTGGCTGTTTTTCTCAATAACTTTTGCGGCATCTCCAGGGGGCACGTAATCAAAATTCAGAGGCTTGGCAACTGACTCGTATTTATGATGGTTGCCATGTCCCGGATCACGTGATCCCCTTTTATGACCTTCTGACAGGCAGAGTCAAGGGGATAGCCCGATCGTGTTGCTACCTTAACTGTTGAGGCAAGAAAGGTGGTCAAACAGGGCACAAAACTCGCTTCACAGTTGTTTCACTTAGCGATGGAAATTTTGGGCATACGTCGAGGACTACCTGCACACGGCCCATGCAATGAATCGCTTTCACTGGAAATTAACAGGTGGTCCTGGATCGTTTGGGCCTGACATGAGGCAACTTTAAGAGGGGTGGAATTCAACTCCCAGAATTCCCCAAGTCCCTCCCTCCAGCAGAGAAAAGTCAAGCTGGGATAAAAACAGAGAATAAAATTTGACACACACACCCCCAGGGTCAAGAGCCTCCTTGCAACTGCACCCATAAGGGAGGGGGGGAATCAGGATCATGCTGGCTGCCATTTTGACTTTTTTGACCCACCCTGCTCCTTGGTCCCAGCAAAGTTCCAGGAATCAATCAGGTCAGACTTCAGATAAGAAGAGATTGGACAATCATTTGTCTGGAATGGTCTAGGGTTTCCCACCTGAGCAGTGGGGTGGACTAGAAGACCTTCAACGTCCCTTCCCACTCTGTTATCCCGTGGGTCTTAAGGTTAGCAGATCTTGCCTTTTGCCTCCAGCTGTGGAGATCAAGGACAGGACTGAGGATGGCCCTGTGGCTGGTTCAAGATGGCTGCCCAAACGCTTCCCTGGCCAGCACCCCTTCTCTGGTTCTCCCCTGGGATCTGCTGTGTGATTATGGGGGATACGTCTCTTGTCCGAGTACGGGATCCACGGCATCTGCCTGAACCCCGACTCCACCCGGTTGGCCATGCCCGTCCCTCTGAGTGGGGTGATCCTCCAGCCAGATTGCCTCCCCCTCGTGCAGCCGCTGGTGTCCCACCAGGTGCTGCTTGCGAGTGAAGCTCTTCGGGCAGAGCGGGCACCGGTAGGGCCGCTCGCCCGTGTGCAGCCGCCCGTGGGTGGCCAGGTGCTCCTTACGGATGAATGTCTTCCCGCACTCCCCGCAGGCATATGGCCGCTCCCCGGTGTGGATCATCTGGTGCCGTAAAAAATTGGAGTGGTGGTTGAAAGTCCGGCCGCACTGCCCGCAGATATAGTAGCCCGGCTTTTTGGCGACCGCGTGGGTACGCTCATGAAGGTGCAGGTTGATCTTCAGCCGGAAAGTCTTCTTGCACTCGGCGCAAGTGTGTGGCCGCTCGCCTGTGTGCCAGAGGCGGTGTTTGCTCAGGCTGGCCTGATGGGGAAACCAGCGCCCACAATCCGGACAGGTATACGCCCTGACCCCTGGCTGGGGACGTTGTGCGGGACTGTCCCCCGGGTGTGGAGAGACTCGGAGGTGGGATTGCTGGTGCAAGGCGCACTGCTCCTCATACAAGAAGCTCCTGCCACAGTCGGGACACACGTAGGGCGCTTCACCGGGAAGTACCCCTTCCTGGACGACGATGGTGGTGAAATTTACGACATCTCCTCCCGTCTCGGTGGAATGTTGCAGTGCAGCTGTCCGGCCGTCCACCCGTACCAAGCTCTCCTCTGAGGAGGGCAGCACGCCCTCCTCCGATGACCCAGGTGAGGGGCTGAACTGACCCAGGTTTCCAGGCTCCGTCTCAGCTGGGGCGGATGTTGGCAAGAGGACAGCAGCTTCTAGGGAAAGGATCAAAAAGCAAAGCATTTGGGAATGCTTTTGGAACTGTTGCCTGCGGGAACGGATTCCCCTGCAAATTACCTTCTCTGTCTTGTGGGACGTCTTCTGCTTCACCGGAGTGTCCTCGGAGCTCGCCGCTTAAAGGTGCCCCACCTTCCATCGGGGACAACGAATCAGGTTTGGAGGTAGTACAACCTGGGGGAGAAGAGAGAGAGAGAGAGAAAGAGAGACAGAAGGAAAGAGAAAGAGAAGGAAAGAAAGAGAGAAAGAGAGAAAAGGAAAGAGAAAAAAAGAAGGAAAGAGAGAAAGAAAGAAACAGAAAAGGAAAGAGAGAGAAGGAAAGAGAGAGGAGAGAGAAAGAGAGAAAGAGAGAAGGAAAGAGAAAGAAAGAGAGAAGGAAAGAAAAACGGAGAAAAGGAAAGAGAAAGAGAGAGGGAAAGAGAAAGAAATAGAAGGGAAGAGAAAGAGAAAAGAAACAGAGAAAAGGAAAGAGAGAGAGAGAGAGAAAGAGAAAGAGAGAAAGAAAAAAGGGAGAAAAAGGAAGAGAGAGACAGAGACACAGAGAGAGAGAAAAGGCAAGGAAATTCCTCATTGGTCCAAGGCACCCAGCACTATACAGGCAGTCCTCACTTTAGGGCCCCAATTGAGCCCAACATTTCTGTGGCTAAGAGGGACCGTTGTTAAGTGAGTTTTCTCTCATTGTACAACCTTCCTCGCTTACAGTCGTTTAGGTGAAGCCCTGCAGCTGTTAAGCCAGTCACGCGGTCGCTAAGCGAGTCCGGCTTTGCCATTGACCTGGCTCGTCCAGGCGGTCGCCAGAGGGGATCGCAGGAACCCAAAGGCACTGCGACGGTCGTAAATACGAGGCGGTAGCCCAATATCAGAATTTTTGATCGCGGGACCATGGGGGACGCGGCGACGGTCGTAAGGGTGGAAAACGGCGACCAGTCCCCTTTTTTTTCCAGTGCGGTTTTAACTCCGAAGGCTCACGAAAGTCAAGCTTGTCCATTTTCACGCTGCACAACCGTCGCAGTGATCCAAATTCAAAGGCTTGGCAACTGACTCATACTGACGACTGTGGCAGAGACCCCGGGGGGGGGGTCACGTGATCCCCTTCGGCGAACCTCCGACAAACAAAGTCAAAGGGGAAGCCTCCTTTCTCCTCCTGTCTCCTCCTCCTCCTCCCTCTCCTCCTCCTGTCTCCTTTCTCCTCCTGTCTCCTCCTTCTCCTGACCCTTTCTCCTCCTCGCCTCATCCTCCCCCTCCTCCCCTGTCTTCCTCCTCCTGTCTCCTCTCCTTCCTGACCCTCTTTTCTCCTTTCCTTCCTCCTTTCTCTCCTCATCCTCCTAGTCTCTCCTATCCTCCTCCTGTCTCCGTTCTCTCCTTTCTCCTCCTATCTCCTCCTTATCTGACCCTATTCTCACTCTCCTCCTCCATCCATCCTTCCTGTATCCTCCTCCTGTCTCCTTTCTCTCCTGTTCCTCCCCTCCGCCTGTCTCCTTTCTCACTCTCCTTGCTCCTCTGTTCCTCCTTGTCCTGACCACTTTCTCCTCCTCCTCCCTTCCTCCCTCTCCTTCCTGTCTCCTCCTCCTGTCTCCTCCCCTCTGACCCCTTTCTCCTTTCTCTCCTCCTCATCCTCTCCTGACCCTTTCCTCCCCTCCTCCTCCTGTCTCCTTCCTCCTGTCTCCTCCTCCTCTGACCCTTCTCCACCTTTCTCATCCTCCTCCCTTCTTCCTCCTCTGACCTTCTCCTCTCCTCTCCATCCCCTCTCCTCTGTCTCCTCCTCCACCTGACCCTTCTTTTCTCTCTCCTTCTGTCTCTCCTCCTGATTCCTTCTTCCTCCTCCTCCCTCTTTCCTCTCCTCATCCTCCTTCCCCTCCTCCTCTCCTGTCTCCTCTCCCTCCTGTCTCCTCCTCCTCCTGACCCTCTTTTCCTCCTCCTCTCCATCCTCCTCCTCCTACTGTCTCCTCCTACTCCTGACCCTCTTCTCTCCATCATCCTTTCTCGACTACTCCTCCTCCTCTCCTCCTCCTGTCTCCTCCTCCTCCTGAACCATCTTTTCTCCCATTTCTCCTCCTCCTCCTCCTCCTCCTACTTCATGTAACCCCTCTCCTCCTCCTCCTCCTCCCTCTCCTCCTCCTGTCTCCTCCCCTACTGATCCTCTTTTCTTCATCCTCCTTTCTCTCCTCTCCTCCTGCCTCCCTCTCCTCCTCCTCCTGAACCTCTTTTCTCCTCCATCCTCTTCTCTCCTCCTCATCTGTCTCTCTCCGACCCTCTTTCTCCTTCTCTCCTCTCCTCACACGCCGCCTGTATCCTACTCCTCCTGACCCTCCTTTTCTCCTTCCTCCCTTTCTCTCCTCCTCTCCTACTCTCCTCATCCTCCTGTTCTCCGCCTCTTTGACCATCTTTTCTCCTCTTTCTCCTCTCCTTCTCTCCTCCTCCTGTCTCCTCATCATGATCCTCTCTTTCCTCCTACTCCCTCTTCTCCTATCCTAATCCTCCTCCCTATCCTCCTCATCTCCTACGTCTCTCCTCCTCTGTTCTACTCCTTCCTTGACCCTTTTTCTCCTCCTCTCTCTCCTCATCCTCTCCTCCTCCGGTCTCCTCGCCTCATGACCCATCTTCTCTCCTCCTCTTTCTTCCGCTCCTCACTCCCCTCTCACCTCCTCCTGTCTCCACCTCCTCCTGACCCTCTTTTCTCCTCCTTTATCCTCGCCCTCCTCCTCTCCTTCCGACCCTTCCTCCTCCTCCCTCTTCCTCCTCCTGTCTCCTCATGCCTCCTGATCCTCTTTTCTCTCCCCTTTCTCTCCTCCTCCTCCTCCTCCCTCTCCTCCTCGCCCTTGACCCTCTTTTCTCCTTCCTCCTTTCTCTCCTCCTTCCTCCGGTCTCCTCCTCCTGACCTCTTTTCTCCTTTCTCTCATCTCTCCTCCTCCTGTTCTCCTCCTCCTCCGACCCTCTTCTCCTCCTCCTTTCTCTCCTCCTCCTCCTCCTCTCCTCCTCCCTCTCTCCTCCTCCTGACCCTCTTTTCTCCTCTTTCTCCTCTCTCCTCTCATCCTGTTCCTCCTCCTCCTCGACACTTCTCTCCTCCTCCTCTCCTCCTCCCTCTCCTCCTCCTTTGGATACTGGTCTCCCCTCGCCGGACCCTCTTTTCTCCTCCTCCTCCTCCTCCTCTCCTCCTCCCTTTCTCCTCCTGTCTCTCCTACCTCCTCCCTCTACTCCTCCTGTCTCCTCCTCCTCTCCTCCGATTCCTTCTTTTCTCCTTCTCTCCTCCTCCTCCCTCTCCTCCTCCTCTCCTCCTCCTCCCTGGACCCTCTTTCTCTATCCTTTCCCCTCCTCTCCTATCCTATCCGCCCTCTCCTACTCAATACTGGTCTCCTCCTCCTCCCCCTCTTCTCCTGTCTCCTCTCCTCCTCCTCTTCTCTGTCTCCTCCTCCTCTTCTCCTCCTACTCTGTCTCCTACTCCTGATCCTCTTCCCCTCCTACATTATCTCCTCCGTCTCCTCCTCCTCCTGACCCTCTTTCTCCTCCTCCTTCTCTCCTCCTCCTCCTCCTCTCTCACTCCTACCTGACCCTCTGTTCTCTCCTCCGTTCTCTCCTCCTCATACTGTCTCTCCATCATGACCCTCTTGTCTCCTTCTCTCCTCCTCCTCCTACTCTGTCTCCTCTACTTCCCCTTTTTTGGGGGGGAAAACCCTCATTTTTCCTCTCCTTTCTGCTCTCCTATACGAATCCCTCCTACTCCTACCAGTCTCCTCTCCTCCTGACCCTTTCTCCTGCTCTCTCCCGATACTCCACGTCTCCTCCTCCTGTCTCCTCCTCCCCATGCTCCTCTTTTCTCCACTTTTCGCCTCCACTCCTCCCATCTCCTCCTCCTCTCCTCCTCCTCTGACCCTCTTTTCTCAATCATTTCCCTCTCTCCGCCTCCCTCTCCTCCCTCTCCTCCTCCTCCCTGTCTCCTGCCCTACCTGTCCTCTTCTGCCACGTCTCCCCTCCTCCCTCTCTTCTCTCGTCTCCTCCTCCCTCTTCTCTCCTCTCCTGTCCCTCCTCCTGATCCTCTCTTCCTCCTCCTCCTCTTTCTCTCCTCCTGTCTCCTCTCCCCTCCGACCCTCTTTTCTCCTCCTCCTTTCTCTAGCCTCATCTCCGCCTCCTCTCCTCCCTCCTCCTCTCCTCCCTCCTTCCTCCTCCTCCTCCTCCCTCTCTCCTCCTCCTTTCCTCTCCCTCTCCTCTCCTCCTCTCTCCCTTCCTCTCCTCCTCCTCCTCCTCTCTCCTCCTCCTTCTCCTCCTCCTCCTCCTCCTCTCCTCCTTCCTCCTCCTCCTCCTCCTCCTCTCCTCCTGTCTCCTCCTCTCCTCCCTCCTCCTCCTCCCTCTCCTCTCCTCCTCTCTCTCCTCTCCTCCTCCTCCCTTCCTCCTCTCCTCGACTCCTCTCCTCTTCCTCCTCCTCCTCCTCTCTCCTCCTCCTCCTCCTCCCCTCCTTTTCCTCCTCCTCCTCTCCTCCTCCTCCTCCTCCTCCCTTCCTCCTCCTCCTCCTCCTCTCCTCCTCCTCCTCCTCCGTCTCCTCCTCATTCTCCTGTCTCCTCCTTCCATCTTCTCCTCCTCTCCCGTCCTCCTCCTGATCTCTCTTCCTCCTCTCCTCTTCTCCTCCTCTGTCTCCTCCTCCTCCTGGACCTCTATTTTCTCCGACTTATCCTCTCTATCCTCCTTCCTCCGTCTCCTCCTCCTCCTGAACCTTTCTCCTCCTCTCCTCCTCCCTATCTCCTCCTGTCTCCTCTTCCTCCTGATACCAACTCTTTTCCTCTTCTCTCATCCCTCTCCCTCTCCTCCTCCTCTCTCCTCTACGACCCTTTCTCCTCCTTTCTCTACTCATACTCCCGCCACTAAGCACATCTCCTCCCTATCCTAATCACTACCTTATGTCTACATCCTCCGTCTACTCCTCACCTACCTCTTATACTACCCTCTTATACTCGCCTCCTTTCGTCTCCTCCTCTGATCTCTCTTCTCCTCCTCCCTCTCCTCCTCTTCTCACTCTCTGTCTCATCCTCTCCTACCCTCTTTTCTCTCCACTCTGTCTCCCATCATCCCCTGACCTTCACTTTCAGCTCCTCTCCTCCCCAAAACGTCGGGCAAGTGTACATTATGGCAGGCGCAATAGATTGGAGGCCCAATGACTCCCACCACTTCCAAGATGGGCCTTTACCCCATTCCCGCGCAACCCTTTTCCAAAACTCTCTTTGTACCCAGTGACCCCCGTCTTCGGCCCGCCTTGGGCCCCTGCGTTCAAGTCTCCATTCCTGTTCGGAGGCAGGTAGACCGAGAAGTTGGCCACGTTCACCGGATTGACACAAACAGAAGCCGGGAGACCACCCCCAGGATCAGATCGGTGGGGAGGGGCGCCGGGCTCCCAAAACGCGCCCGCTCCGTGGCTCTCGCACCCCAATTCTTTAGTGTCCCCACATCCCCCCACACTGTGGTGGTGCCACAGCTGGCGGGGAACTGAATCAAAGCCAGTCAAAGCTCGTCTGGCTATGCTGCGGTCTGAAGTAAACTTTAAGGTGTTATTTGAGGGCTAGAGGCTTATTCCTGTGTTTTTTTTTTTTTATGGTTTAAAACGGTTTTTTTTTTAAGATTTCAATTATAGTATATATATTTAGAACATTGGTGAACTTGCCAGTTGGTTTGCGAAAGGTGGGGGGGCTAGATGGATGATCAATGGATAGAACGACAGACAGACAGACAGACAGACAGATGGATGATGGATGGATGGATGGATGGTATGGATGGATGCACGCATGCATAGGGACAAGACAGACAAGACATAGACAAGATATGATGGATGGATGTGAATGGATGAGGATGCCTAGACGACAGACAGACAGTATGATGATGGAGGATGGATGGATGGAGACGGACGGCGGACAGACAATGATAAATGGATAGAAAGGGACAGATAGACCAGATGGATAGGACAGATGGATGACAGATGGATGGAGGATAGATAGACAGACAGACAGTGACGACCAATGGATGATAATGGATAGAAAGCAGATAGACAGATGGATGATAGATGGATGGAGGGCATAGATAGACAGACAGACAGACAGAAGACAATGGATGATAAATGGATAGAAAGAACAAGATAGACAGATGATAGACAGATGGATGATAGAGGATAGACAGACAGACAGACAGACAGACGACTGAATGACTGACCAGACAGATGATCAGACAAGGGATGCTAACTGGATAGAAAGGACAGATAGACAGAGAGAGACAGAAGACAGACAGAAGCGATGGATAAATAGATAATAGATAAATGATAGATAGATGGAAAGATGGATGCTTTAACATAACATAATTTAAGAATGGTGGCTGGGGAATTCTGGGGTTTGCAGGCCACTCTTTAAAGATGTTATTTAAAGAATCCATCTGGCTTAACAGGGTGGCCTGCAACTCCCAGAACCCCCAGACGGCATGCTTAAGAGGGGGAGGACTTCCACTCCAGAATCCCCAGGCACCATGCTTTAAGAGTGGTGGATTTTAATTTTTTGACTCCAAGATCCCCCACCGGATGCTTTAAGACGGATGGACTGCAAGTCCCAGAATTCACGAGCCAGTTTACTCCATAGGGAATTCTGGGACTAGTGATAAGTCACTCATCTGAAAACGGCCAAGTTAAGAGAATGATCTAAGCGAGGCCAGTTTGATACAACGCTCAGTTCCACACCAGTGTTAATCCCCCGGGTAGGAAGGAAACCCCATTCACTCTGATGCTTTCCCGGCCTCGTGGCCAGGACGAATTCGAAAAACCTCCTAGCACCCCCTAAGCGGCCTCCCCTCGAGCTCCCTGCCCAGCCAGCCAGATCAAGCCAAGGGTGATTCTGACTGGGAGGCGCCTCTCGGGCGCCTGGCGCAGGAAGTTCAGCACCCAGCAGTGTAGTTCTTCAACAGCTCCCCTCATGTGGTCCCAGCCTTGTGAAGTGCCCGTAGGCCTGGATAGCCTCCCCAAGGCATCCAGGTGAGGGCCGAAGGTCGGTCAAGCTCTTCTCCCGTTCACGGGAGATCTTCCGCTCGCCAGGTCGGCCCGCCGTTCCAGGCCTACGGAGCTGTCCCGTGTTGTCGGAAACGTCCACCTTCCTCCTCCACCGCCTGCTAAGGGCCGCCAGCACACGTCCACAGGGAAACGTCCGCCGGCGGGCGGCGCGACGCGTCTCGCATCCGGCGTGGGCAGGGTCCAGAAAAAGCCCGGAGGGGCGGGAGGGACAGGCTCGGTCCCAGGGCAACATGGGTGGGGGAGGGGGAGAGAGAGGGGGGCAGAAAAAGACTGTGTTGTGCCCACGGGCGGCAGGGAAGGGAATGCCAGCTAGTCGACACCCCGTCCTGCGTTTGGCGGCGTGGGCCGTAATTAGACCTTTAGGGCAGGGGTCTTCAATTTTGGCCCTTTTATGACTGGTGGAACTTCAACTCCCAGAATTCCTCAGTCAGGCCATTTTTGATGAAACGGCTGGTGCTTGGAATCAGACTCTCAGGGGTCTTCCAACTTGGCCCTTTTGTGACTGGTGGACTTCAACTCCCAGAATCCTCAGCCCCATCGTGCCTGGCTGAGGAATTCTGGACGTTGAAGTCCATGCAGTACCAAGTCTGAAAAGGGCTTAAGTTTGAAGGCCCTGCTTAGTATTTGATGGCTTATTAAGGGTGGTTGGAACTCTTTTCTTGTGTTCAAATGTTTTGAGATTGTAATAGTAATTTAAAAAAAAAAATATCAATGCCCAGTGTGTTTGCTAAGGGGTGGCTATAGAAATTAGATAGCTAGTTAGCTAGTAATAGATAGATAGATAGATAGATAGATAGATAGATAGATAGATAGATAGATAGATAGGATAGATAGATAGATAGATAGATAGATAGATAGATAGATAATAAATAATTAAAATAAATATAATAATCATAATAATAATAATAATAATAATAATAATAATAATAATAATAATAAAACTAATTAACATAATAATAATAAAATAATAATAAATAATATTTAAATAATAATAATAATAATAATAAAGAAGGGACCTTGGAGGTCATCAAGTCCAACCCCCGCTCAGGCAGGCTAACCCTATACCATAGATAGATAGATATGAGGTAGGTAGGTAGGTAGTAGGTAGGTAGGTATAGGTAGTATAGATAGATAGATAGATAGATAGATAGATAGATAGATAGATAGATAGATAGATAGATAGATAGATAGATAGATAGATAGATAGATAGATAGATAGATAGCAATATATATAGAGAGATAATGTACTATAGAGCAAATATTACTATATAGAGAGATGATAAGATGATGATGGGTGATAGATAAACAGTGATAGATGAATATAGTAGTAGCACAATATTATCTATATATATATATATATATATATATATATATATATAGATTATATATATAGAGAGAGAAGAGACGAGAGGGAGAGAGAGAATGAATGATTGATAGAGCTATATATATATACATATATACAGAGATATAGATGAATAAATGATAGACGATGGATAGGAAGTAGATATAATATGGAGAGAGATTGATAGATAGAATGAATAGAGAGAGAAGAGAGATATGACAGATCATGTAGAGGCAAAATATAATATATATAACAGAGAGAGATTAGATGAGATAGAATAGTAGATAGATATAGATATAGATAAACAGACAGATGATTGATAGATAGATAGATAGATAGTAGATAGATAGAAGATAGATAGAGATGAAGATAGATAGATAGATAGATAGATAGATGATAGATAGATAGATAATAGATAGATAGATGATAAATAATAGATGATAGATAGCTAGGGCAATAGATAGCGACGAGAGAGAGACGAGAGAGTACAGACAGAAGAGAGAGAGAGACATGATAGCATGATTGATAGAGCAATATATATATTTGTTTTTACCTCATGGCTCTACCCAGGGTTTGTATTTTTAGTATATTTAAAAAAATTAAAATGTTTAGTATAAATATACAGAGAGAGAGATGAGAGAGAGAGATGATAGATAGATAGATAAGATAAGATAGATAGATAGATAAGATAGATAGGTAGATAGAATAGATAGATAGAGATAGAGAGAGAGAGAGATAGAGAGAGAGATAGAGAGAGAGAGAGAGAGGGAGACGAGAGAGAGAGAGAGGAGGTATCGCTCTGCTGGGGCAGGAACGAGGCTAAAGTTCCTTCCCGCCTAAAGACCACACCCAAACCTAAAGCCCCTGCTGTTTCGAGCGTCATTCAGGCAAGACCAGCATCTACAGCAGGGGTGTCAAAGTGCCGGCCGATGGGCCGGATGCGTCAGGCTTGAAACAGGGCCCACCCCATGCCAGCAACGGCAAAAAAGTCTCGATAGATCGCAAGACGTCACGTGACGATCGCAGGGTCGACACCCGCATTCGTGCGAAATTACGAAAACTTATGAGCGTCATCACCATCACGACGTCGTTGTCATCAACATCCGGGTAAAGGTTAGTCCTCGACTTACGAGCATAAGGGAGGCCCCCAAATTTCCACCGTGCTAAAGACGAAGAAACAGGGGCCAGGGACCGTCGCGGGCCCGTTCCCCCCGTTTACGAACTCTCTTGCCACCTTGTTAAAGGGAATCCTGGCAGTTGTTAAAAATGAGTCAGAGCGGTTGTTAAGTGAAACCGGCTCCCCCAGTGGACTTTGCTGTCAGACGGTCGCCAAAAGGGATGACGACGCACGTCGTAAATACGAGTACGGTTGCCGAGCATCTGAATTTCGATCCGCAACCCAAGGGACGCTCGACCATGTAATAAGACGTCAGTTGCCGAGAGTTCTCTGAATTTCGAGCACGTGACTCGGGCCTGCTGCCAATGGGTCTGGTAAAGTGTGGAAAAAAGTCATAAGAGCCTTTTTTTTGTAAGTTCAAACGGTCCCTAACGAAACAGCGTTTAGGTCGAGGACCCCCTGTATTAGGCGGTCAGCCTGATTTACGACAGCTGAGGTGTCCGGATACGGCTCCACTTTTTGCCAACGTTCCGAAGTCAAAGTCAACGGAGGAAGCCGGTATTGAGGATTTGGCTTATGGCCATACGGATGCCTAAAAAAGCCTGTGCGAAAAGAAACAAAACCGTTGTGGCCAAAATCGCCCCACCACCATTTGTGATCAGCAACCGTTTTGTGCGTGAGGGCGATAGAAAAAAAAAGCCCTCCCTGGATCCAGGAGTCCAGAGGTCAGAATGCTATACGGTCCCTCTTCCTTTTTGAAGGGTTGGTCCCCCAAACCCAACACCCCCAGGAAACCATGAAACCCATAGCAAAACACGGTATCCTACAAACCACAATTGTGGTTAGCATGGGGCGGCAAACTCCCGATGCTTAAAAAAAAAAACCCACGACAAACCCCATAGCAGGCCCACCGTGCTTACAAACCGGTTGCGGTTAGAAGGGGGGTGCCAAACTCAGCAAAAACAGAACAGAAAAGAATAACAGGAGTTGGAAGCGGTCCTGTAGGTCATCTAGCCCAAACCCCCCCCCCCGCCCAAGCAGGCGCCCCACCCCGCCATTTCTGACAGATGGCGGTCCAGTCTCTTCCAAAGCTTCAGGAGGACGCTCCACAAAACTTCTGAACCCATGGCAAACCCACGTCCGCTTACAAACCACCAAATCGTGGTTTAGCAGAGGGTGCAAATGCAGATGTTTTTTTTTTTTAAAAAAAAAAAGAACCACCAGCAAACCACTTCCGCTTACAAACCTACGATTCCGTGCTTTCGCAGGGGCTTGCCACAAACCGCAACCCACTCCGGCTTACAAACCAAGAGTCGCGGCTTAGCGGCGGGCGCACACGTTTTTTTTTAAAAAAAACCCACCCAAACCCACGAATCGTTGGTCGGCAGGGGGGGGGGCAAACTCGGACCTTGCAAACAAAAAAAAAAGCCCAACTAAAACCCACTTCTGCTCACAAAACCACGCAATCGTTCTGGATTTTAGCACCAGAGGATGGGGGAGAGAAGAGCCCTTCACGACTTGCCGGCTGCGGAAAGCAATCAACTGGAGTTTGGTCCCCCCGCTTTCAACACTCCCCAAACGTCCAAAGTTACTAAGTAGCAATTATGCCAAACATCATCAGGTGGAAGCGGGAAGCGTTGCGTGCACCCCCTTCCCAATTTCCCGGGTGTCTTTTTCTCTTAGGGGGAGGGGCGGTGGGGGGAGGGGGAGGAGGGCACCATTATGCCCGGCGTCCCCCCCCCCCGAGAAACTCCTGGGCGACTGCAGAAGCGCCCGAAAGGCTCGAAGCAAGCGAAACGCTGGAAGGGCCCTTGGAATCCCTCTCAGGACGGAGGAGAAAGGAGAAGGTACCAACCTACACCGCGGCGCGGAATACCTGAGCCGCTGGTTCCCACGGCGCTGCCATGGCGTTTCCCGGGACCTGGGAGGTGGGGCTGGGCGGGGGGCTGCAGAGGAGGGGCGGCGGCCCGCTGAGGGGGGGGGTTTCAAGAGGAAGAGGAGGAGCCGCGCACCCGCAGCAGCCGGCGAGCGACCGCCCCCCCCCAGCCCAGCTCCGGCTCAGACGGTCCGCGGAGCGCACCTGGGTTTTTGCAAGCTGCAGAGATTTGCGGAGGGTGGGAATTCCCTATTTGGGGGGGAGGGGCTTGGCATGAAAGGGAAGGATTTGCCAGAAGGGGAAAGGAGGGAGGGAGGGAGAGACCCGGCCGAGCCGGGACACGCGTGGAAAGGGGTCCGCCGCGCGCAAAGGCAGCGCAGAAGACCTGGTTGCACGCCTTCTCCCCCCCCCCTCCGTGTCCCACCCGGTCTGCCCCTCTGAGCTTGGGGCGGGGTGGGGGTGTAATTCTGGCAGACGTTTCGTGACCCAGCTGGGGAACGTCCTTCGTGCTGGGAGGGAGGGTCCCCCTTACTTTTTGGACACTCCTAGACAAATCCCTCCCGGTAACGGATGAGGTTCCCTAGTTGGGTCATGAGACCTCCTCCCCTTCTTCCTCCTCCTCCCTCTACTTCTCTTCCTCCTCCCCCTCCCCGTCCTCTTCCTCCTCCCCCTCTTCCTCCTCCTTTCTTCCTCCTCCTCCCCTTCTCCCTCTTCCCCCTCCTCTTCCTCCCCCCTTTTCTCTTCCTCTCCCCTTCTCCTCCCTCCTGTTCCCCTTTTCTTCCTTCTCCTCTCTTCAAACTCCATTCCCTTCTAGCACTGATGACGTTCCCTAGTTGGGTCACGAAACGTCTGCAAGGAAACCACCCAGCTCAGAGAGCACCCAGGACCCCCCCCCCATCCTTCCTCTCCTCCTCCTCCTCCTCCTCCTCCCTTCTAGCACTGATGATGGGGACGTCTGGGAAGTAACCCGCCCCCAGAAGGCCAGCAGAGGTTTCAGTTTCAAAGGCCGGTCCTCAAGAGCTGGAGTGAGGCTGCCGCGAGCAGGGGCTGGACTAGATGGTCTCCGGAGTGCCCTCAAACTCCAAATCCACCGGCATTCACGCTCGGCCGAGGAGAGTCTGCGAATTGCACATCCTTGCAAAAAAGCCTCTTTCGGAGGCGCGTTCCCACCACACTTCGAACCCAGGACCCTTAACGGGCCAGCCGGGACCCCCCCCCTGGGGACCCTAGGCTCACACCAGGCTGCTTTGGTTTGCCCCCCCAAATGGAGCAGACTTCAGTGGGGGGGGCTTTGACCCCCCCTTTCCTCAGAATGCTTTGGATTTGCCCAAACTGACAATTCAAAGGATTTTCGGATTGCAGCCACGAGAAATTTAAGGGGGGGGGCACGCATGGGGAATTGTGGGGATTACGTGGGGGGGGGACACCGAGGGCAAGTTCGAGCCCCTGCCTGGAATTCAGCTAGTCCTCTAGTTACGACCCCCAAATTTCGGCTGCCGAGGGAAGTATTTGTGAAGTGACTTTCGCCCCGTTTTACGACGGTCGCTTCCCACCGTCATTAAGCGAATTGTTGCCTTTGTGAAGTTCGTCCCACGGTCGTTAAGCGAATCCGGCTTTCCCCCCTGCCCCTTGACTTTGCTTGTCGGAAGGCCGCAAAAGGAACCCGTTTTTCCACACTTAACGATGGCTACGGCATTACGTGACCCGCCATTTATGACGATGTCACGGGATTACGTGAGCGCGGCAGACGGCAACCGTTGGAAAGAGGAGTCGGTGACCCGGCCGGTCGTGTGAATTCTTGATCGCGTGACCCTGGGAAGAAGGCTGTCGGGAGTCGTACATGTGAAAAATCGTGGGGTGACTTTTTTTCAGCGCTGTTGTAAACATTCAACGGTCACTCAAAATAACGTCGTAAATTGAGACATGTCAATGCAGAACGGTGACCAAGCGCCCCAAATCGTAGGAACTCGGTGGGAGTTAGAACTTCAGAACTGGGGGTGGTGGTGGTTTTGTTGTAAGTTTGAATGATTAGTCACACGCTGAGGACTAGTGAATAGTCACACGCTGAGGACTAGTGTACTGACACGGCTTGGCCGTGTCTCACATTTTGCCGTAAAAGGGGAGGTGATAGATATCCATAGCCTAGGACCCCAAGATTTCGGGATTCAGAGGGGAAAATTGGAATCAAGAGCTAAGCCAGCATTTGTCAATCTGGGCAACTTTAGGAAGTCCCAGAATCCCCCGGCCGGCATGCTTTAAGAGGGGTGGACTTCAAGTCCCAGAATCCCCCAGCTGGCATGCTTGAACAGGAGGGGACTTCAACTCCCAGAATCCCCCAGCCGCCATGCTTTAAGAGGAGTGGACTTCAATTCCCATAATCCCCCAGCCAGCCATGCTTCAAGAGGGGAGGACTTCAATTCCCATAATCCCCCAGCCAGCCATGCTTCAAGAGGGGAGGACTTCAATTCCCATAAACCCCCAGCCGGCCTGCTTTAAGAGGAGTGGACTTCGATTCCCAGAATCCCGCAGCCAGCATGCTTTTAAGAAGGGTAGACTTCTTCCCAGAATTCCCTTGGAACGATGCTTAAAGTGGGGTGGACTTCCCAGAATCCCCCAGCCAATCATGCTTCAAGAGGGGAGGATTTCAATTCCCATAATCCCCCAGCCGGCCTGCTTTAAGAGGACTGGACTTCAACTCCCAGAATCGTCCAGCCAGCATACTTTAAGAGGGGTGGACTTCAAGTCCCAGAATCCCCCAGGCGGCATGCTTGAATAGGGGTGGACTTCAAATCCCAGAATCCTCCAGCCAGCATGCTTTAAGAAGGGTGGATTTCCACTCCCAGAATTCCCCAGCTGGCATGCTTGAACAGGAGAGGACTTCCACTGCCAGAATCCCCCAGCCAGAATGCTTCAAGAGAGGTGGACTTCAACTCCCAGAATTCCCCAGCTGGGATGCTTTAAGAGGGGGGGGATTTCCACTCCCAGAATCCCCCAGCCAGCCATGCTGGCTGGGGAATTCTGGGTCTTGAAGTCCACCTATCTTAGTTGCCCAGGTTGACAAACACTCTGCTAATCCTTGCTGCCATGTTAATATGGACGCACAGGAGTCACCAAACTCTCACGAGGACCCGGATTCTAATCCTACCTGATCTTTTCAATTGAAGAAGAATCCTTAATATTTGCAGCCACCGGATGTTCGCTTACCTGCTAGGTAGGGTGGTTCAACTCCAGGAAAACTCCAAGGACCAATCCGGGTGGGATTCTCCAGGCCAGGAAAAACCACACACCCTCCCCAAACGGAAGGAAACGGAGACAGCGCTAACGATCGTACTTCTGTTGCAGAAACCAGCCGCCCCAATTCAGACTCCTGTGTTGTGTGTGTGAACACGTCCCGAAGTCCGTGGTGCCTGGATTTGAACGCGGATCTGGCAGAAACCACGGTTAACCCAACCCAGATGCCTTTGGGGGGGTGTCTTGCTTTCCCACCCAGGGGCGTGACTAAGGTCCAAACACCAGAATTGAGGGAGCCACGTTCGGAAGTGGATTCCGTCTGCCATTTTCACCAGATAGAGAGAATGTACCTCGCGTTACGACGGGAATGGAACTGGCCCATCGTGGTGGTGTAACTCCTGATGTTTGTAAAAGTAGGTCGTTAGCGTGACTGCTGGGCCAATTTTGACACCTTTTTTTTTTGAGGTGGTCGTTAAGTGACGGCTGTGATCGTTAAGCGACGGCTGTAGTTGCAAAACAACCGTGATCATAAAAAAACCACTACCGTCGTTAAGTGAAAAATCCAAGGGGGGGGGGTGTTTGAGGAAAACCATCGTTAAACGAGGTCGCGTGACAGTGGCAAATGATCATAGACACAACTCAGGTGCTAAATGTCCCAAATTTGGTCATGTGATCACTTGGGCGAAGGCTACCATGGAAACTTTAAATACAGGTTACAAGTAACCCACTGAGACAGTCGTTAAATGAATTTTGCCCCATTTTACGACTTTCCTCGCCAACCTTGTTAAGTGAATCCCCGTGGCTGTTAAGCTAGTAACCTGGCTTCCCCCGTTGACTTTGCTTGTCAGGTCGCAAAAGGGAATCGCGTGACCCCAGGGGGACGCTGCAACCGTCATAACTATGAGTCAGTTGCCCAGTTGCCAATTTTGAGGACGTGACCTCGGAGAGGCTGTAAAGGTTATCAGGGTGAAAAAGTCGTAAGTCACTTTTTTGAAGGGTCACTAAATGAACTGTTGTTAAGTCGAGGACTAGCTGTAAGCCCCGGATAGGTCCGACGGAACTTCAAACAGTCACTAAGTGATCGGTTGTAAATTGAGGACTGCTTGTATAGGATGGGAAGTGTCAGGATAGCTGGTCTGAGACCCAAAATCTCTCCACGCTTGGGAGCGGTCAAACAACCCTACCCCAAACCCACATATAAGAAAGACATCAGGGGAGACACACTGAACTGACATGTTTTGCCAAAGAAGGTGATACAAAAACCAACAATCACCTGCAGCCACAGACCAAACACCGGACGTCACACAGAAGAAAAGCTGGTTTCTCACAGTCACCTCGGCCGACATTGAGTTCAACAACATGGCAATCCATAGCTAACTCAACCAATATTTACAAAGGTACCTTGAAAGAAAAAAAATAACCGACACCACCACAACGATGGAGGGCAGATCTCTGTGCAAGAACTGGGGAGCCAGGCAACACAAATCCTGCTGGGGACATCACACTGTGAAACCACACAACGCAAGAGCTGGGCGTCCGAGGAGAGGTGCCAGGACCACTGGCTGAAGTTGTTCTCACTCGGACACGCACCCTTGGCAAAGAACCAAATACAGTTTCGGAATTAAAATGGAGAAGAAGGACAGACACGCCGACTAAGAACAAGGATGTGGGAAATGGGTGCAGGTGGGTGTTTCCAGATCCACAGACGTGTGGGAGGACTGGGACCCCCATCCTGAGTGAGCAGGATTGAAGGACCCAGAGATCGATTTGCTTCTCGCCATGGCCCACCGTGCCAACCTCTGCAGCGCACTGTGCAATCGGGAGTACGTCGATATGTGTGTGTGTAGAGTACACGCCGCAAGGAGGACTCGTATGGCAAGTGGACGTGGCAAAGAAATGAGTGGAATTTGGGGGGGGGGCTGGAGAGAGCAACAGGGGGTATTTGCTGGCCCTGTCTTCACTCTCCCTACTATGCATGCAAGGAGGTGCAGGGTGGGTGGGCTACAAGACCTTTGCAGCCCACTCAAGTGCAACAAACGCCTGACCTCCTTGAACGGGAGCAGGACACAGCTTATGTGTCGGCATCCAACAGGTGTGCCCAATGCAGGACGGAGGAGGCAATTAATGCTCCTGTGCCCCCAAGAGTGCATTTCCCCACCACCGCCCCGGTGGGGCACTCCCCAAAGGCTGGCGCGTCCCTTTCAGCTGGGTGCAAGCACCGCTATGGCTGCTCAGGCTTCAGGCCCATCAGCCCCGTCTGTGTTCCCAGCACCAGGTGGCGCACAGTGGGGGTACGGGTGTGGATTTTCTGGTGGCAGTTCAGCGACTCCTTGTAGCGGAAGTTCTTCCCGCAGGTGGCGCACTGATAGGGCGTCTCGCCCGTATGGACACGCCAGTGTTTCAGCAGATGGTCCCGCCGGATGAAGCTTTTCCCGCACTCCGTACACTGATACGGCCGCTCGCCTGTGTGGATCCGCTGGTGCCGTACAGCTTTGGAGAGGTCCCGGAAGTCCTTGCCGCAGTAGGTGCAGGTCAGCGGCCCGTCGCCCTTCCCCGCATGGAGCTTCTGATGGAGGAGAAGGCTGACCTCCAGCTTGAAGCTCTCCTTGCATTGGGTGCACGTGTACGGACGCTCCACCATGTGGTTTCCGGGCCGTTTCACCACGCCGGGTTTCGCAGTTGGGCTCCTCTGTGGCTCGGGGCGCTTGTGCACTTTGGGACGGGCAGGAGTTGGGGCCCTCTGGATGGCAAGGGGGATGAGCTTAGCCTCCGGGCTTCTTTGAGGTTCTGGCACCAGGTACGCCTCGCTTCCGCCGTGGGTCTCCTGGTGGCTGGTGAAGAGCTGCCGGTCTACAAATCCTTCTCCGCATTCGCAGCAGATAAAGGGGCCGGTGTGAGCTTCTGCAGCTGATGTGGCCGAGTCCACTTTCTGTGTCTCGGGCACCCCCTGCCCCAACCGCCGGAGGGGCTTTTTCGGCAGGGTGATGGACAGAGACTGGCTCTCACACAGCAGCTCCTCTCCGGGACCCTGGAAAACTTCCGTCCACTTGCGGGGGAAGAGGCTGTCCGCCTCATCCTCCAGCAACTGAGGGGCACCTGGAGAAAGAAAGGGCCACAGGTAACCAAGGAAGGACACAGCCAGCCGGCCGGTCCATAGAGGTAAAGCCTACTCTCCTTTCTTCTGCACATCCCACGCTGCCGTCTCCTGCTCGGATCCTCGTCATACGAGCCGAGAGATCAGCCAGGGCAGAGTTCCTGGCAGCAGGGAGAGGGGATGGTTCCATACGAGTGACTGGCAACTGCGCAAATGCACGGACAGCTCCATTTGCGCGCGCACTGTACACACGCGCCTACCGCGCACGCAAATGGAGCATGCGTGCACGTGCTCACCTGCTGCTCGCGCAAGTCAGGATGTGCGTGCACGTTCACTCGCCTGCCGTTTCCGTGGCCCAGTTGCAAACACCTCACGGCCCACTAGTAGAGGTTGGGGACGCCTGGGCCAGGGGCCCTCTGACTCCAAATTGGGGTCCTTCCTTCCTGACCTCACGGCCCACTAGTAGAGGTTGGGGACGCCTGGGCCAGGGGCCCTCTGACTCCAAATTGGGGTCCTTCCTTCCTGACCCCTTGGTGTGCCCTTCACCCATATATTTTCCCAGAAGGGACAAATCACATCAAGCGAGACACAGTAAAAGGCACCACCCTTCCCCGGAAACATTCCCGACTGGTTTCCCAAACGCTGAATGGGTCCCCTGCCCCTCTCCTGGTGTCCCGTCAACTCTCTTACCCATGGCGCAGTCCCCAGGGATTTCTCTGGCCTCTAAGCCCCCCGTGCTTTTGACGAGAGACAGATCACCTTGCTCGATCCAGGAAGTCCCGTGGAGAGCCAAAACCGGCGATCCTGTTGCAAGAGAGAAAAACCAGGATCGTCACCACCAGATCCCCACATTCCAACGCTTTTTCTGCCATTTCCCCCTTCTCTGGGTTGCGTTAGCCAAATCAGTGTTTTTCAAACGCAGCGACGGTGAAGTGGGTGGACTTCAACTCCCAGGAGTCCCTAGTCAGCATGCTTTCAGTTGCGTGGACTTCATGCCGGTGGGGGAATTCTGGGAGTTGAAGTCCACCTCTTTTAAAGTATGCAGACTGAGGAATTCTGGGAGTCGAAGTCCGGGCATCTAAAAGTATGTTGACTAGGCAACTCTGGGAGTTGAAGTCCACCCCTCTTAAAGCATGCCGGATAGGGAATTCTGGGAGTGGACGTCCATACTTCTTAAAGCATGCCGGATAGGGAATTCTGGGAGTTGAGGTCCACCCCTCTTAAATTTGTCTTGAGGTTCACCAACACTGCTCAAGACAAACCCTATTAAATCCCCATGTCGGCTTCATTCACACAACATCCTAACCTCACCATCCAGGGCAGTTGGAAAAACTACGCTAAGAGCTTAGAATGAAGTTGGAAATGGACAAGATACGGAGGGGAAGGGTCTCCAGCTCCCAAATTCCACCAACTAAAAAGCCCCTCGACAAACAAGTTTTGAAGCGCCTGGAAAAAAATTGTCAAAACTTCTCAAACCCACAAAACAGGAGGGAGGGGAAGACCGTGGGGAAACGGCCAAACAACTCACCTGGCCTGTCCCCCAAGCCGGACTCTTCCAGGGGTTCCTCTTCCCTGCCGTCGGCCTGCTCCGAAGCCTCTCCTTGCTCAATCCGGGACAGGAGATCTGGTTTGGAGACGGCCGCGTCTGCGGAGAAGACAGCATCAAAGTACAGGTAGTCGTCGACTTACAAGCGCTCCTTTAGTGACGGTTCCAAGTTACGACATCGCCGAATGGACTTAACAACTTTTCGCACACATACAACCGGTTACAGCATCCCCAGGGTCACGTGATCCCAAAAAAATAGCAGGCTCGGCCATTGATTTTGTTTCTCGTCGCCAAAGGTTTGTTTCTCGTCGGCAACGGACTCGTATTTATGATGGTAACAGTGTCCTGGGCTCACGCGATTCCTTTTTTTGCGACGAGAAACAAAGTCAACGGGGAAGCCAGATTCCCTGTTAGTAACTTAAGCGGTTCGCTTAACCACTCTGGCAAGACAGGTCGTGAAATGGGAGAAAATTCACTTTCACAACGGTCTCGTTTAGCCACAGAAATATGGGGCACAATTGTGATCGTACGTCAAGGACGACCTGTATACCGGAAGACTCGCTTTGGGTTCGGAAGACGTCGGAATGGGGATGGTGGTCTATAGCGCCCAAAGGTGGACCCTTCCCACCCTGGACCATTCGGGACACCCGTTGCCTCTCTTGGGGCAAAGCCACACAACCGTACTGCGATGCGATGACGCAGCCACAAAGCCACCAAGCCGCATTGAATCGCCTGCCCGGTTTCTTTCCGGGAGTCCCGCGGCTGATCGACACCGGCCCAGTCCTGACGCCAGCCCGCTCTTACCGACGGAGACCACCGCCTGGTAGTTGTGCTTCATGATGTGACGATAGAGGTCCTTCTGGCTTTCGTCCAGGCCCCTCCACTCTTGCTCCGAGAAATTGCAGGAGGCGTCATCAAACTGCAACGGGACCTACAACGGGGCAACAACTCGGGGTCATACACAATTTTAGACCACAACGTTTCCATTTTTGCGGACCGGCGGAGTGGGGGGAAGAGGGGATGGTACGCGTGAGCGACTAGCGAGCAAGCGCTGCAGCTCATTTGCACCAGCGGCATGCATGTGCGCACACGCAGCTCATTTATACAAGCGGTGTGCATGTACGTGCGTGCAGCTTGTTTGCACCAGCAGTGTGCATGTGCGCGCACGCAGCTCATTTATACAAGCGGTGTGCATGTCCTAGTGGACAAATATGAGCCAGCAGCGTACGGCAGTTGAAGTCCACATGGCTTAAAGCATGCCGGCTGGGGAATTCTGGGAGTTGAAGTCCACCCCTCTTAAAGCATGCTGGCTGGGGAATTCTGGGAGTTGAAGTCCACCCCTCTTAAAGCATGCTGGCTGGGGAATTCTGGGAGTTGACATCCACCCGTTAAGGTAAGGCTGGCTGGGGAATTCTGGGAGTTGACATCCACCCCTCTTAAAGCAAGGCTGGCTGGGGAATTCTGGGAGTTGAAGTCCACCCCTCTTAAAGCATGCTGAATGTGGGATTCTGGGAGATGAAGTCCAGCCTCTTAAAGCTTTCTGGTTTGGGAATGCTGGGAGTTGAAGTCCACTCCTCTTAAAATGTGCTGCATGGGGAATTCTGGGAGCTGACATCCACCCGTTAAAGCAAGGCTGGCTGGGGAATTCTGGGAGTTGAAGCCCACCCCTCGTAAAGAATGCCGGCTGGGGAATTCTGGGAGTTGAAGTCCACTCTTCTTAAAGCATCCTGAATGGGGGATTCTGGGAGATGAAGTCCACCCCTCTTCAATTTGCCAAGGTTCACAGACACCGCTCTATGAAACACCCGTGTTGCCTTCCTTCACACAATTCTAACTCCTCAACTCCCCTTCGGCCCGCACAGCAAACCCGCGACCTGCCCCTCCCATCCTCCCCAACCCATTGCCCCGGCAGGCTAACCCGGGCAGGTTGATCCGGCCTCCTCTCACCTTTGGCGTCTCCCCCTTGGCGCCCGGTGGGAAGCGCAGGATCCAGAAGTTGCGGTTCTGGAGCAGGTTCTCCATGTTCTCCAGCCGCCGCTGCAGCTGCCCGTACTCCTGGATCAGGGTGCCCAGCGCGGCCCACTTGCTCTCCAGCTGGTTGCCGAACTCGACCGCCGTCTTCTCGCAGCCGTCCAGCTTGGTCTCGGCCATGCCCATCCGGCCTTCCAGGCAGACGAGCTGCGCCGCGTAGGCGTCCACTTTGGTTTCGACCGCTTGTATTTCCGCCACGACGGTCAGGGAGAGCTCGGCCGTCTCGGGCAGGGCGTCCCCCACGGGGTTTTGCTCGGGCAGGCCGAGGGGCTGGACGGAGGCCGGGGGGTGGAGGTCCATGTCCCACGGAAGGCCCTGCTGCCAAGGGAGACACACACACACACACACCAACGGGTCACGCAGTCCTCGACTTACGACCGTTCCTTTCGCGACTTTCCCGAGTTTATTGGTGGGTTTCTTTGCTTTCGACGCCGCTTGTATGAGTGTGTAACTGGAGGGGGCGAGGGTCCCTAAGGCTCCTTCCTCTGCTGATTTCCCCCGTGATGACAACCTTGGACAGGACTAGAACTCGCCGTCGCCTGGCGATTGGCCCCAAGTCACCCAGCTGGCTTTCGTGCCTAAGGGAGGACTAGAACTCACTGTCATCCAAGCTTCAGAGGGGTCCCGAGCACCCAGATCCAAACATGGAGGTGGGGAAACCCCGCAGGACCTCCACCCCCATCACTACCACTGGGCAGGTGAAAAGGGCACCACGAGGAGATCCCTCCAAAGCAGCTGAGTCTGGCAAGGGGGCAATCCAAGCTCCAGACCCCGCAGGCCAGCCCAGCCCAGCCACCAAACCTTGAGGTGGGCAAGTCTTGCAGGAACCCCCTCCGCCCATCACCATCCCTGGGCAGGTGGAAAGGGCACCACAAGGCGATCCCTTCCCAGCAAATTCAGCCTTCCAAGGGCCCAATGTAAGCTTGGGAGGGGTCCAGGCCCACCAATCCAGGCCAGCCCAGCAACCAAACCTTGAGGTGGGCAAACGTTGCAGGAATCCCCCACCCACGCAATCACCATTCTGGGCAGGTGGAAAGGGCACCACGAGGCGATCCCTTCCCAGCCAAGTGAGCCTTGCAAGGGGGCAATCCAAGCTTGGGAGGGCTCCAGACCCACCCCCCAATCCAGCCCAAACCAGCCACCAAATCTTGAAGTGGGCAGATCTTGCAGGAACCCCCCCACTCCAATCACCACCATTGGGCTGGTGGAAAGGGCACCACGAGGAGAACCCTCCCCAGCAAGGGGGCAATCCAGACACACACACACACACCATCCACTCAATCCAGGCCAGCCCAGCAACCAAACCTTGAGATGGGCAAAACCTGCAAGATACCCCCCCCCACTGCCCCCTATCACCATCCCTGGGCAGGTGGAAAGGGCACCACGAGGAGATCCCATCCCGGCAAAGTCAGCCTCGCAAGTGGGGGGGGGAGCCATCTAAGCTTGGGAGGGGTCCAGACCCAACCCAGCCACCCAACCTTGAGGTGGGCAGATTTGGCAGGACCCCCTCCACCGACCACCATCACTGGGCAGATGGAAAGAGCACCATGAGGAGATCCCTCCCAAGCAGCTGAGCCTGGCAAGGGGGCAATCCAAGCTCCAGACGCCGCAGGCCAGCCCAGCACAACAACCAAACCTTGAGATGGGTGAAACGTGCAGGACACCCCCCCCCCACCGCCCCCAATCACTATCCCTGGGCAGATGGAAAGGGCATCACGAGGAGATCCCTTTCCATCAAAATCAGCCTCGCAAAGGGGGCCAATTCAAGCTCGGGAGGGGTCCAGACTCCCAAACCTGGTCAGCCCAGCAACCAAACGTTGAGGTGGGCAAATCTTGCAGGAACCCCCCCCCATCACCACCATTGGGCAGGTGGAAAGGGCACCACGAGGAGATCCCTTCCCAGCAAAGTCAGCCTCGTAAGGGGGCCAGTCTAAGCTTGGGAGGGGTCCAGGCCCACCAATACAGGCCAGCCCAGCAACCAAACGTTGAGGTGGGCAGATCTTGCAGGACCCCCTCCACCCATCACCGCCCCTGGGCAGGGGGAAAGGGCACCACCAGGAGATCCCTTCCCAGCAAAGTCAGCCTCACAAGGGGGCCAGTCTAAGCTTGGGAGGGGTCCAGGCCCACCAATACAGGCCAGCCCAGCAACCAAACCTTGAGGTGGGCAGATCTTGCAGGACCCCCTCCACCCATCACCGCCCCTGGGCAGGGGGAAAGGGCACCACCAGGAGATCCCTTCCCAGCAAAGTCAGCCTCGCAAGGGGGCCAGTCTAAGCTTGGGAGGGGCCCAGACCCACCAGACCCAGGCCAGGCCAGGCCAGCCATCCAACCTTGAGGTGGGGTAGAACTTGCAGGAACCCCCTCCCTAATCACCATCACTGGGCTGGTGGAAAGGGGACCACGAGGCGATCCCTTCACAGCAAGGGCGCAATCGAGACACACACACACCCATCCCATCCACCCAATCCAGGCCAGCCCAGCAACCAAACCTTGAGGTGGGCAAATCTTGCAGGAATCCCCCAGCCCCGCAATCGCCATCCCTGGGCAGGTGGAAAGGGCACCACAAGGAGATCTCTTCCCAGCAAAGTTAGCCTCGCAAAGAAGGGGGGGCAATCCAAGCTTGGGAGGGGTCCAGCCCCCCCCGCAAATCGAACCCAGCTCCAAACCTTGAGATGGCCAGGTCTTGCAGGCTCTCCAGCCATTACCACCCCTGGGCAGGTGGAAAGGGCACCACCAGGCGATCCCTTCCCGGCTGAGTCAGCGTCTGCAAGTGGTGGTGGTGGTGGTGGGACAATCCAAGTTTGGGAGGGGTCCAGACCGCCCAGATTCCAAACCCTGCAGGATCTCCAGCCATCACCACCCCTGGGCAGGCGGAAAGGGCACCACGAGGTGATCCCTTCCGGGCAGTCAACCTGGCAAGTGGGGGGGGGGAGCCATCTAAGCTTGGGAGGGGTCCAGACCGCCCAGATTCCAAACCCCGCAGGATCTCCCCCATCACCAGCCCTGGGCAGGTGGAAAGGGCACCACGAGGCGATCCCTTCCCGGCCGAATCAGCCTGGCAAGTGGGGGGTGGGGGGTGGGGGAGCCATCTAAGCTTGGGAGGGGTCCAGACCCAACCCAGCCACCCAACCTTGAGGTGGGCAGATCTGGCAGGACCCCCTCCACCCATCACCATCCCTGGGCCGATGGAAAGGGCACCACGAGGAGAAACCTCCTCCCCAGCAAGGGGGCAATCCAGACACACAAACACACACACCCCATCCACCCAATCCAGGCTGGCCCAGCAACGAATCCTTGAGATGGGTAAAACTTGCAGGACACCCCCCCCACCGCCCCCAATCACCATCCCTGGGCAGGCGGAAAGGGCACCACGAGGTGATCCCTTCCCAGCAAAGTCAGGCTTGCAAGGGGGCCCATCTAAGCTTGGGAGGGGTCCAGACTCACCAATCCAGGCCAGCCCAAGCAACCAAACCTTGAGGTGGGCAGATCTGGCAGGACCCCCCCTCCACCCATCGCCACCCCTGGGCAGGCGGAAAGGGCACCACCAGGCGATCCCTTCCCGGCAGAGTCAGCCTCTGCAAGTGGTGGTGGTGGTGGTGGGGGACAATCCAAGCTTGGGAGGGGTCCAGACCCCCCAGATCCAAACCCAGGGTGGGGGGGATGGCCCTCTGCCCGCTAGAAGACCCCTCCCTCCCTCCCCTGCTTGGGGAGGGGGCTGCAAGCCCCCCTGCAGGGACCCTCCTCCCTCCCTCCCCCGCCCGCCCCGCCCGGACTGCGGCAAGCCCCCCCTCCCTCCCTCCCCACTGACCTGGGCGGGGCTCCAGTCGGCCATGGCCCGGCTGGGCTGGGCTGGGTAACGGCGGGAGAAGCGGAGCGAGGCGGGACGGAGCGGCCGGTCTGTGCGGAGCGAGCGGGCCGAGTCGGTGGCTTTGGTGGGTCGGTGGGTTGGCGGGGTGGGGAGGGGGGCGCTGCGGTCCGGTCCAGGAAGCGCGGAGGCGCGGCGCCGCCTTTGCCTGCAGCGACGCCGCCGGCCGGAGGCCGCCACTGCAGCCGCTTTGGGGAGGACGGCTGCCTGAGGGAGGGGGGGCTGAGCCCTCCCTCCCTCCCCCCCAAGGGTGGGAGGGGAGGGGGTCTTCTAGCTGGGAGGGGAGCGATCCTTCCCTATCCAGGCTGAATTGGGGGGGGTCCTGCACCCCCTCTCAAGGAGGGGAGGGGTCTTCTAGCTGGGAGGGGAGCGATCCTTCCCTATCCAGGCTGAATTGGGGGGGGGTCCTGCACCCCCTCTCAAGGAGGGGAGGGGTCTTCTAGCTGGGAGGGGGGCAATCCTTCCCTATCCAGGCTGAATTTGGGGGGGTCTGCACCCCCCTCCCAATAGGGGAGGAGTCTTCTAGCTGGGAGGGGGGCGATCCCTCCCCTTCCAGGCTGAGTTTGGGGGGGTCTGCACCCCCTCCCAAGAGGGGAGGGGTCTTCTAGCTGGGAGGGGGGCGATCCCTCCCCATCCTGGCTGACCATGAGACCCTCCAGATGGGAGGGGATTAGGGAAGGGGAAGAGTAATAATACTAATAATAATACTAATAATAATGCTAATAATAATACTAATAATAATAATAATAATAATAAAGTTGGAAGGGACCTTGGAGGTCATCTAGTCAGGCAGGAAACCCTATACCATTTCAGACAAATGGCTGTCCAGTCTACTACTACTACTACTACTACTACTACTACTACTACTACTACTACTACTACTACTACTACTAATAATAATAATAATAATAATAATAATAATAATAATAATAATAATAATAATAATAATAATAAAAATTTGGAAGGACCTGGGAGGTCATCTAGTCCAACCCCCCCCCCCGCTCAGGCAGGTAGGAGGGAGGGAGGGAGGGAGAAGGGGGCAGTAGGTCCTGTTGCGGGGGGGCGGCGGCTTGGGGACCCTGAGACCCTCCAGATAGGAGGGGATTAGGGAGGGGGAAGAGCAATAATACTAATAAAAATACTAATAAAATACTACTACTACTACTAATAATAATAATAATAAAAATAAAATAAAAATAAAAAAATAAAAATAAAAATAAAGTTGGAAGGGATCTGGGAGGTCATCTAGTCCAACCCCCCACGCTCAGGCAGGTAGGAGAGGGAGGGAGGGAGGGAGGAAGAAGGGGGGCAGTAGGTCCTGTTGCGGGGAGGGGCGGATTGGGGACCTGAGACCCTCCAGACGGGAGGGGGGGAGGGGGTGAGGAGGAGGAAGAAGGAAGGAAGGGGGGCAGGGGAGGAGCAGGGGACAGCCTCCCCTCCTCCTCTCCCCTCTCTTCTCCCCTCCCTCCCCCCTGGCTATTCCAGACCCCCCCCTCCGCTCCCCCGCCCTGCGTGGGAGAGAGAGAGAGACCCTCGTGGAAAGCCGGTGGAACTCCCCCCACCCCCACCGTCGGTTGCAGCTGCGAACGAAGAACGGAACGACCCCTCCCTCCTCAAACCCCCCCACCCCCACCCCAACGGCCAATGCAGCAGCTCCGGAGCCCGGACGGCCCACGCGGGGGCGGGTGGGGTGCAGATCGCGCGCGGGGGGGGTCTCTCCCCGCTCCCCCCACTAAACCCCGCACACACCCCATTTCCAGGCAGTTGGTACGATCGGGGAGACCCTTGGCTGTCTGTCTGGGTTTTTGGGGTGGGGGGTCTTCAGGGGTGAATTTCCCCCCCCCACACACACACACACACACGCCAGCTTTGGGACCCCCTCCCGGGGTCTGAAAAGGGGGAGCAGAGCCAAGGCTGGGGAGGGGGTAGCCCCTCCCACAGACCCCCCCCAGGAATTGGGTGGGGGGTTCCCCCAGCCCCCTCCTCCCCCCCATTCGAAGGTGCAAAGAGTAATGAGGAGGGGGGGTCTTTCCACCAGCCCAGAGGGGAGCCCCCCTCCCCGGCTTTTTTCCGTTTCTTCCCCATTTTTAGAGAGTTTAGACATTGAAACACCGAGCGGACTTCAACTCCCAGAGTTCCCCAGCTCGCCCTGGAGGCCTGGATTTGGACTCCCGGAATTCGTGGCTGGCTGGCTGGCTGGGGGGATTCTGGGAGTTGAAGTCCTCCCTCTTAAAGCATGCCGGCTAGGGGATTCTGGGAATTGAAGTCCTCCCCTCTTAAAGCCTCCTGGCTGGGGGGATTCTGGAAGTCCTCTCCTCTTAAAGTATGCTGGCTGGGGGATTCTGGGAATTGAAGTACACTCCTCTTAAAGCATTCTGGCTGGGGGATTCTGGAAGTCCTCTCCTCTTAAAGTATGCTGGCTGGGGGATTCTGGGAATTGAAGTCCACTCCTCTTAAAGCAGCAGGAATCTGGGAGTTGAAGTCCACCCTTTTTAAAGTATGCCGGCTGGGGGATTCTGGGAGTTGAAGTCCGTCCCTCTTAAAGCCTCCTGCTGGGGGGATTCTGGGAGTTGAAGTCCTCCCCTCTTAAAGCATTCTGGCTGGGGGATTCTGGGAATTGAAGTCCACTCCTCTTAAAGCAGCAGGAATCTGGGAGTTGAAGTCCACCCTTTTTAAAGTATGCTGGCTAGGGGATTGTGGGAGTTGAAGTCCTCCCCTCTTAAAGCATGCCGGCTGGGGGATTCTGGGAGTTGAAGTCCGTCCCTCTTAAAGCAGCCTCTTCTTCCTTTGCATCCTGCCACCCTCCCTGTTGCAGCCTCCAGCACACAAACACACAATGCCCTCCCATCCCCCCCCCCCCACACACAGAAAATTCCAGCTGCCAGGAAGGGCTTTTTTTTTTTCCCCTTCGCCCCTCCTAAGCTGGGGTGGCGCTGCCGGGTTCCGTCAAGGAGCCATTGTTTGCCTGCCCTGCCTACTGGCGGGCGCCCCGTCCAATCCCGGGCAGGGAGAGATGCTGGAGAAGCGGGCAGCACCAATGGGAGGAGGCAATGTAGCCGGGCAGAGGCTGGGCAGGGCCAGGGGAGGGGGCTGGGGCAGGGCTGGGAAAGGGGGGGGCCGAGCCTCGCCATGGCCTGTCTGCCCCGGGCTTCCGGCTTCGGGGTGAGGCCTACGGGCCAGTTTGGGGGTCTACCTGCCCACCAGGTGATGCCCGGCATCCAGCATCATCCTTTCTTCTCCCGCATCCCTGCAGCATCCTCGGACGGTACCCGCCAGGGGTGCTGAGCACCCAGCCGGGCAGGTGGGAGGACCAAGCCAGGCCATCGACTACAAAACCCCTCTTCCCCAGCCACGGATCCCCAGCACAGGTGAGGGGGAGGGGGGAGGGGCCGTCTGGTCCACCTGGAGGAACCTCAGGTGAGATCTCAGCCGGAAGACGGGACGGAGCATGGACAGAGTGCTTTGCTGCCCTCCCCTCTTCGCATCCGGCCGATTGGGAGAGGGAAGAGGGAGGGAAGTGGGTGGGTGGGTGGGTAGATACAGGCCTGAAACGATGGGGGGGGGGCTGGACTAGAGGGCCTCCAAGGTCCCTTCCCAACTCTGTTATTCTGTAAGGGTCTGCTGCTTGAGCAGGGGGCTGGACTAGAGGATCTCCGAGGTCCCTTCCGTTATGCTGTGATTCTGTAAGGGTCTCCTGCTTGAGCAGGGGGGCTGGACTAGAGGACCTCCAAGGTCCCTTCCCAACTCTGTTATTCTGTAAGGGTCTGCTGCTTGAGCAGGGGGCTGGACTAGAGGATCTCCGAGGTCCCTCCCGTTATGCTGTGATTCTGTAAGGGTCTCCTGCTTGAGCAGGGGGCTGGGCTAGAGGACCTCCAAGGTCCCTTCCCAACTCTGTTATTCTGTAAGGCTGTGCTGCTTGAGCAGGGGGCTGGACTAGAGGATCTCCGAGGTCCCTTCCAACTCTGTTATGCTGTGATTCTGTAAGGGTCTGCTGCTTGAGCAGGGGGCTGGACTAGAGGACCTCTAAGGCCCCTTCCGACTCTTCTCCTGTTGTTTTGGAGGGGGAAGGGGCCGGCTGGGTGGGCCGGGCTACAAGGCCACTGGGATGGAAGGCATTTAAATCCTTTCCCTCAAAAACTTCTACTCACTTAAATCCCCCAGCCGGCCTGCTTTAAGAGGGGAGGACTTCAACTCCCAGAATCCCCCAGCCAAGATGCTTTAATAGGGGAGGACTTCAACTCCCAGAATTCCTCAGCCGGCATGCTTTAAGAGGGGAGGACTTCAACTCCCAGAATCCCCCAGCCAAGTTGCTTTAAGAGGGGAGGACTTCAACTCCCAGAATCCCCCAGCCGGCCTGCTTTAAGAGGGGAGGACTTCGACTCCCAGAATCCCTCAGCCGGCACGCTTTAAGAGGGGAGGACTACAACTCCCAGAATCCCCCAGCCGGCATGCTTTAAGAGGGGAGGACTTCCAATCCCAGAATTCCATGCTGGTTATGGGAACTCTGGGAATCGAAGTCTCCTCATCTTAAAGTTGCCCAGCTTGACAAACTCTGCTCTATGGAGCTTGTTGCTCATTCTTTTTTCCCCTCTGAACTTTCAACGGTCGCTAAACAAACAGTTGTAAGCCGAGGACTAACTACTACATGTGTACATTTTATAAGGTCTCTTTGTACAACACCCAGCGTCGCTCGGTCAGGCTGGCCGGTGCCTAAACGTGACAAAGAAACAAACAAACAAATAAATGCAGCTAGTCCTTAACAACCGTTTATTTAGCAACCGACGTTACAACTGGATTGAAAGAAACCACTTTTCACATTTAACGACCGGTGCCGTCTCGCCGTGGTCCCACGGTCAAAATTTGGAGGCCGGGCAGCAGACTCACGTTTACGACGGTCGCAGCGTCCCCCCGGGGTGTGTGTGTGTCACGTGATCAAAATTCAGACGCTTAGGCAAACCGACTCGTATTTACAACGGTCGCAGCGTCCCGGGGTCACGTGCTCAAAACTCAGAGGCTTGGCCTCTGACTCGTATTTGTGACGCTTGCCGTGTCCCCTTTTTGTGACCTTCCGACCCAGCAAAGCCGGATTCACTTAACGCCCGTGGGACAAACTTCACCGTCGCCGTTGTTCGCTTAACGACGGTGGGCAGGAAAGTCATCAAACTCACAAAACGAATACCTCCCTTAGCGACCGACATTTGGGGGGTGTCAATATCTGGTCGTTAAGTCGAGGACTCCCTGTTTAGTGACACGTATAGAAGACTCGTCCCAGACTCCCTTCTGCCCGGTTGGGGGTCCAGAGCTGAGTGGGTCCTTCTTCCATCCTCTGCAGGTTTGGCTGGCCTCTGAGTAACCCCCCCCCCCGGCATCCTGGCTCAGGAAGCTGCGAGCGAAGACCTGGGCGATGCCTCTGGCGAGCCGGTGAGGATGATGAAGGAGATGGAGGAGGACCAGGAGAACTGCAGCTACCAGGGAGCTGGTGGGTCTCCAAGCGGATTTGTTTTTTTTGGGACTCTGAACATTTTTCTTTCTTCCTTCCTTTTTTTTAGAGCCATGGCGGTTTGTCCCGAGACAGACAATGGCCTGTTCGAAAAGAGACGGGCCGGGGGGTAGAATCGCGGTTTAATTTGAATAGAATATGGAAAGCTCACGATTGAACTGGGTGCTCTCTGAACTGGGTGGTTTTCTGGCAGACGTTTCAGGACCCAACTAGGGAACATCATCAGGGCTAGAAGGGAGGAGGAGGAGGGAGGGGGGGGGGGGAGGAGGAGGGAGGAGGGAGGAGGAGGAGGAGGAGGAGGAGGAGAAAAAGACTATGAGGTCCTTGTTGCTCCCTGAGCTGGGTGGTTTCCTTGCAGACGTCTCATGACCCAACTAGGGAACATCATCAGGGCTAGAAAGGAGGAGGAGGAGGAGGAGGTGGTTTCGTTGTAGACATTTTATGACCCAACTAGGTAACATCTTCAGTGCTACAAGAGGATGGATTTTTCAGGGAGGAGGAGGAGGAGGAGGACTGTGGGATCCTTGGTGCTGTCTGAACTTGATTCTTTTTTTGCAGACGTTTATGACCCAACTAGGGAACATCATCAGTGCTGCAAGGGAGGGTGGTATGCAGAGGGGGGAGGAGGAGGAGGAGGAGGAAGAAGAAAAAGGACAGACTGTGGGATCCTTGGTGCTTTCTTAGCTGGGCGGTGTCCTTGCAGACATTTCTTTACCAAACTAGATAACGCCATCGGGCTTTGCCTTCTTGACTCTTGGAAGGACATTGTTGAATTAACACTTGCTCTGCTTTTTCCCCCCCCCCCCCCCCCGCAGAAGAGAGCTGGCAGCCCACCATTATCAAGCAGGAGGAAGAGGAGGAAGAAGAGGGGTTGGAGGCCCAGCTTAGCCGGCTGGCAGCCGCCAGCGCTTCGAAATGTGCCACCAACGGGCTCCACCAGATCGTGCAAAAGCTGAGCGGCGCCGAGCCCCTGCAGCTGGTGGGACCCGGGGCCACCAGCGAGGAGGTCCTGCTGCTGGACTACAGGGTCAACCCCTTAATTCGGGCCTGCAGACCCCCCTTGGGGGAGATGTCCCACTGGTGCCTGGAATGCGGGAAGAACTTCGGCCAGAAATCCGAGCTGGAAGCCCACCAGGCCAAGCACCACGCCGGGCAGAACTCCTACATCTGCGGCGACTGCGGGCGCAGCTTCATGGAACACATGGCGCTGGCGGCTGGGCAGGGGGGCTGTGCCGCCGGACACCCCTTCACCCCTTCCGGCAGCCGGAAGAAGGGGACGGCCCTGAGCAACGAAGCCGGGGTGCAACGCAAGGAGCGTAAAGAACTCTCTCTGCAGGAGAAGGTCCGCGTTCTGGAGATGCTGGAAGGGCCCAAGGTGTCGCAGAGCGAACTGGCGAAGCGGTTCGGGGTCTCCCAGCCCCAAATTTGCCGCATCATCAAGAACAAGGAGCGCATCCTGGCCGAGTGGGGTAAAAACCCCAATCCGGCTCGTAAACGCAAGCTGGAAGACAAAGCTCCAGCCGGCGGCGACCGAACGTTCCTGCAGTGGTTCGAACGCAACTGCGGGCACTCGTTCCCGGCGGACGGGAGACTTTGGCAAGAGAAAGTGGCCTTCGGAGGGGGAGAAGCCGGCTTGGAGACCCCCCTTCCGTGGCCAAACGGCTCCCCGGCCAAGCCCAAAACCAGCCCCCGGAGGTCCCTTCCGGAGAAATGGAACCGGGAAGTGCTGGAGGAAGAGGACGACGAAGACGAAAACCGCTGGGAAAGTACGACGCTGCCGTGTATCCTCAGCCACTACGACCTTCCCAACGTCTATGCTTGCGGGGAGACGGGGATGCTGTTTCGGGCCACCCCCGAGGATCTGGCACCCCGGAGTGGCGGCGAAGGCCAGGATCAGCTGACCATCTTGCTGTGTGCCAACATGGACGGCTCGGATAAGAGGGACGTGCTGATAGTGGGCAAAGCCGGGCGGCCGTTTGCCGGCCTTCGGGGCTTATCTTCCGCCACCTACCGGGTTCAAAACCGGGCCTGGATGACCCCTGCTATCTTTTCCGAGTGGCTGCAGAAGTTCAACGAGGAGGTGAAGCAGCAGGAGAGGCGCGTGGCCCTCTTCGTGACGCAATGTGGCGCCCACCCGTACGCCGAGCTCTCCAACGTCCAGATGGTCTTCATGCCACCTCACCTCGCCTGGCTGCCTCCTCTGGAGCAAGGGGTCGTCCAGAATTTCAAGTGCCACTACCGGAGGAGGATGTTGACCCACCTCTTGGTCAAGGACCATGGCAAAGCCTCCAGCCCCCCCACGGGCCAACTCTCCCAGTTCCTCACCCTCCTGGATGCCGTTCACCTGGTGGTCCAAGCCTGGTCCGAGGTCTGCCCTCAAACCATCGCCAACTCTTTCAAAGCGGCCGGGTTCAGTGCGAACCCCCGTCTACTTACCCCGCCGTTGGAAGTGGTCCGAGCTCTGGGCTGCAAGGATCAAGACCAATTTGAGCAGTTCGTTTTGATGGATGAAGGGCTGGAGTGCTTCGGAGACCAGGAGGGTGTGGACCCGACAAGGGACACCCCTCAAGAGCAAGAACCCAACTCGGCGAGAGGAGAAGGGGAGGAGGAAGAGGAGGAGGAGAAGGAGGAACCGGTCCTCTTCTCCTGCCCCTCCAAGCCCGACGTCGTGGACAGCTTGGCGAAGCTGCGGCGCTACCTGGAGTGCCATGCCGTGTCACCCAACATCTTCCAGACCTTCTACCAGCTAGAGGACCTGATCCATGCCCTGGCTCTGTCCGACATGCAGTTAGCCAAAGGGAGATCCTGCCAAGATTGACTCCCAATGTAGCCCTTGAACCGGTGGACCGCTCCGGATCCCTGAAACGGGTGTCCAGGAATCCACCGATGTGTGTGGTTTTTTTGGGGGGGGGCTTCTGTACAGTCTCCAAGTAGTTTTGGCAACGTAGCATTGAGTGAGAATCCTGCCGTTTTCCTCCTGAGAATTAGAAGCATGCAGAGAAGAACCGCAGAGTAGCGGTGAGAAACGAGGGAGGGGGAAAGTTTTGTGGACTTAGCTGTCCACATATTCTTCTCGCGGAAAACCTGGGGAGGGAGTGATGGGCAACTTGGCTTCCTTTTGACCCCTGCCACGACTTTGGCTTACACGCCACGTTGTGTGTGTGTGTCCAATTGTGACTTTTAAACCCCACCTTTGCCTGGGGAAGCCCTCTCTCCGATAGCACTTAAGTACAGGTTTAGCAAAGGTGGGAAGACCGCCACGGATTGCCGCGTGTGGATAAAAGAAAGCCCTGGGGGTTCCCAGGGGGAGGGGCCAAACCATGCCACGCCCACACAGGCAATCAAGGGGAGTCGGTCCCGTGCGACGGGTGCAAAGGATGGCCTCTGGATCCCCCCCCCCTGCGCACGGGCGAGGGGCCTCATCCTGACTTGTACGGGACACCGTAGATCAGTAGGAGAAGTAATATCGGTCCCTCGGCCTGTACGGGAACGTACATCTATACATGATCGACGATCTTGGGAGGGACCACGGAGAAGGCTTAACGGTTGGGGAAAGGGGACATTAGGGGTCACGGCGCCCGAACAGGGGGTCCTCTTCTGGCGTCCTGACAGACGCCGTGACTAGGCTTAGGACTCTTCCCCAAGAGGAGCCCAGAGCAGGATCGGGCCATTTAGTGGCCGTGGGGCAGCCGCGGACGTTGGCCCACTTTCCTGGGGAATTTCTGTGGGACCTCAACCTCCTGGGGGGGGTCTTCCATTTCAAGCCCTCCTTGGTGACCAGTAGTGGAGCAGACCATCCCCTCCTTGGAGAAGACCACTGCATGAAGCCCAGAAGCTACGTCAGGGACAACAGCAGCTTGGAGAGAGAAAGTTTTGGGGTTTCCCAGAATCCCCCTGGTTTTTGAAGAATAAGAGGGAGGGATGTAGGAGGATGTTTAGAGCCCCCTGGGCCTGCTCTGAAGGACTTCTCTGCCGGGATGCCAATAAAGTGTTCAAAGGCCGATGTTTGTCGTGGGTTTGTTATGGAGATCCGTGTGTTGTTTTGCCCAGATAAACACAAGGACAGCATCGCATTCTGCATCACAGTAATAATGGCGGGACTTCTGGGGCAATCTCAGGCGTGAGTCGTTTCCTTCACAGCCTCACGACCACCACACAAAAGATTTTTTTATCTATGTCTGTACCTATATCTATCATCTCTCTCTCGTCCATCCATCGTATTGATCGTCATCCATACATATCTATGTCATCCATTAATCTCTATCATGTCTGTCTGTCTGTCTAATCTATCTATCTAATCTATCTATCTATATTATATCTATCTATCATCTGTTGTCTAATTTATCATCTGTCTATATCTATCTGTTGTCTAATTTATCATCTGTCTATATCATCTGTCTGTCTGTCTGCCTATCTAATCCATCATCTATTGGCTAACTTATCTGTATATCTATCTATCTATCTATCTATCTATCTATCTATCTATCTATCTATCTATCTATCTATCTATCTATCTATCTATCTATCTATCTCTATCATCTATCATATCTATCTCATCTATCTCTATCATCTATCTATCTATCTATCTATCTATCTATCTATCTATCTATCTATCTATCTATCTATCTATCTATCTAATCTACCTACCGACCTACCTATCTCTATATCATCTATCATATCTATCTCATCTATATCATCAATCAATCAATCTATCTATCTATCTATCTATCTATCTATCTATCTATCTATCTATCTATCTATCTATCTATCTATCTATCTATCTAATCTATCTATCTATCATCTAATATCCTCTCATCTATATCATAAATCTATCTTATCTATCTATCTCTTCATTCTATCCTCTTACCTATCATGTCAATCTATCATCTATCTAGATCTGCATATCATCTCATCTATTTATCCATCCATCTACATATATATCTATGTATCTATTATATCCATTTATATCTATTCACTCCATAATCCCTCCATCTTTATCTATCTAGCCATCCCTCCAATCATTTCTCCCTCCTTCCCTCCCTCCCTCTATCCCTCCAATCCTCCATCTCCATCTGTTCATCATCTATACATCTGTGCACAGCTGTGTGACCAACTTCACAACTGCAGCGATTCAGTTAGCAACGGCGGCAAGGAAGATCGTAACATGGGGCAAAACTCCTTTAACGACCGCTAAATTGGGGGCCGAAGTGCAGCCGTTAAGTCGAGGACTACCGGTAGTATAACTTTCAACTAGTGACATAGCTGAGGTTTTTTTTTGTTCCAAATAGGAAAAAAACGAGTTCCGAACTGAAGTTAACCAAATTTATTGTCTCCAAATTGCTTTTTTTTAATCAAAAAGACTCTTGCAGTTTGCTTTGTGTGTGTATAACAGTGTTTGCCAACTTTTAACAACCCCAACTCAACACACTAGACAGTGTTTCTCAACCGTGACAATTTTTAAGACACGTGGACTTCAACTCCCAGAATCCCCCAGCCTCCATGCTTTAAGATGGGTGGACCAACTCCCAGAATCCCCCAGCCTCCATGCTTTAAGATGGGTGGACTTCAACTCCCAGAATTCCCCAGCTAGCATACATTAAGATGTGTGGACTTCAACCCCCAATTCCCCAGCTAGCATGCGTTAAGGGTTTCCAGCCTGAGCAGGGGGTTGGACTAGAAGACCTCTAAGGTCCCTTCCAACTCTATTACGGTTATTGTGTAGACTTCAACTCCCAGAATTTGATGCTGGCTGGGGAATTCTGGGAGTTGAAGTCCACCTGTCTTAAAGTTGCAAAGGTCGAGGAACGCAGTTTCCACAGCACTGTAACGAACACTTACAAAATCCAGCTATTATTCATATAGGCAGATTGATTAATTAGATTGATTAATTAATACTTTTTTTTTCATCAACGCAGCAACGGATAGAATAGTGCCAGGCCCTGAACCAGGGATTTCCCCACTCCGTTGTGAATTCTGTACATTTATACATGCCTGGCACGAAGGACTTATCTTGGAATCTAAGAGCTGGAAGGGAGCCAGGGGTCATCTAGTCCAACCCCTGCCCTGGTTGCAGGACCCTGCCGCTGTTTCTCTCCCCGATGCTTGGCGAAGCTTTGAAATCTGCCGAGGGCCATCAGCTCGAAGCCGTGTTTCTCAACCGTTGCACCTTCTAAGACGGGTGGACTTCGACTCCCATGGCTGGGGAATTTTGGGAGTTGAAGTCCACACAGCTTCAAAGGGTTATGGTTGAGAAGCGCTTGAGTTCCCCAACCTTTCTGGATTGGCCCGGAGGGGGTAGCGGGCAGGCATGCAAGTGAGACCGAGAGCACCCGTGACATTCGCACCGGATCCCCAGCGCTCGTATGAATAGGGCCGCCAGTCCCCGTGACGCTTCCTCAAGTGGGGTCCCTGAGTGCCCACGGGCGCTCAAGCAAGCGGGGCCCCGAGTGCCCACGACATTTGCGTCGCAGCCTGCAGGTTGGAGACCCCTGCATCAAAGAGACAAATCGATAGAGAAGTGGACTGTCTAGCATTCCCAGTCTCGATGGCCGTTTGCAACCAGGTGGACCCTGAGTGGCAACAGCGGGGGGACCCGGGAACTCGGAACCAGAGCAGTGATAAACTCAGGAGAAGCACTAAACGAATTTTTGTAAGCCGAGGACCAGCTCTAGACTAGAACTTTTGGCAAGTCCTCCCCAGCAGTCCTTGACTTACAAAAATTCACTGAGCGACTGTTCCAAGTTACGACCGCACTGAAAAAAGGGACTGACGACCGTTTTTCACACGACCATCACAGCATCCCGCGGTCACGTGATCAAAATTCAGACGCTCGGCAACCGACTCGTATTTACGATGGTCGCAGCGTCCCGGGGTCACGTGATCAAAATTCAGACGCTCAACAATCGACTCGTATTTATGACGGTCGCAGCGTCCCGGGGTCACGTGATCAAAATTGAGACGCTCAGCAACCGACTCATATTTACGATGGTCGTAGCGTCCCGGGGTCACGTGATCTCCTTTTTGAGACCTTCCGACAAGCAAAGTCAACGGGGCAAGCCCAATTCGCTTAACAACCGTTCAGTGGCTAACTGAAAAAGCCGCAGGGATTCACTTAACCGCGGGCGGAAAAGGTCATAAAACGGGGCAAGGCTCATTTTAACAAACGTCTCCACCCCCATAAATTTCGGTCGTAAACCGAGGACTGCCTGTAAGCTCAAGCCAAAACGGAGCTGACCCCCTCTCCATCCCGGTTTGCTAAGCAGCACCGGCCAAGTAGCGGGTGCGAATCCCGCCAGACGCTTCTAGATTACCCGTCCCCCCCCCAAAACAGGAATATTCGGGGTGTGCCCGGTCTGCCCACCACCCTCACCCCAGCTCTCTTGCATCTAACCACCCGGCCAGTTTTTCCCAGGCCCCCGGTTCCTTTTCCCGGGAGACAGTGCTGAGTTCCAGTCCTCCACTCCTGCAAGGGGGTGCAGCTCTCCTCCTAAAGTGAAAAAAAAACTCTTAAAATGAAGGAGAGCAGTGAATTTAAACCTCCCCCCCAACATGACAGGCTCCAGTGGGGTCTCCCCCTCCCCTGAAACTAGAGTGGATGCAGACCCCTCCCCTTTCTGCTTTGCTGGGGGACCCCCTCCCAGCTCGTGCCCCCCCAACCGTCTCCCCAATCCTTCCTTTACAAGTTTGCCCCTCCCCTCCAATTCGAGGGGGGGGTCTGCAGTGTGCAAGCTCCCCCAAAGCCTCAGATGCAAGAAGCCCCCTACCAAAGACTCCCCAGGGGTGGGGAGACCCCCCAAAGCCCCCCTTGCAAAGCAGATTCTGACAACCCCCTCCCCATGGACTCCTGGAGGGCTGGGAAGGGGAGGGGGCGCCCGTCTTGCAGCCTGGGAACGGAGGCAGTTGCTCCCTCTGCACGGGCTCAGAGGCACCCTTGTCTGGCTTTCATTCCCCTGCAGTTCTCTAGGCCAGGGATACAGGAGGAGGAGGAGGAGGAGGGGAGGGTCGCGGGGTCACGTGATCAAAATGCAGACGCTTGCCAATCGACTCATATTTACGACCGTCGCAGCGTCTCGGGGTCAAAATGCAGACGCTTGCCAATCGACTCGTATTTACGACCGTCGCAGCGTCCCGGGGTCACGTGCTCAAAATTCAGATGCTTGGCAACTGACTCGTATTCATGACAGTTGCTCACGTGACCGTGGGAATCCGAATTCGTTTAACCATCGTTGTTACCAACTTGAGAATTGCAGTGAGTCACTGCAAGAAAGGTCGTAAAATGGGGCAACGTTCATTTAATGTTTCACTTAATAATCGAAATTGGGGTCGAGGATGACCGTGTATTTGTGAGATTTGATGCTTCTCCCACTTGTCAAAGCAAGCTGGAAACTCTCGCAAAACCCCCACAAAGCTAATTGTTCAAAGCGGGAAAGTTACAAATTCTTGACATACTCTTCCAATCCAATATATACAGGTAGTCCTTGACTTACGACTCACAACATGTGCCTACATGACCATCGCAACACCTTCAGCGATCACAATTTGGGCACCGGGCAACCAGCTGGCATTTAAGGAAAGGCTGCAGCCCCTGCGGTCAGGCGATCCCAAGTTGTGTGAATTTGGGGCAAAAAATAGCTGGATTCACTGAACGACTACGCCGATTGGCTTAATGACGACTCGCTTCATGACGGCAGTGATTCGCTGAAGGACCGCCGTAAAATGGTTGTAAAATCGGGTCTGACTCAACTTCCCGCTTATGATGGAAATTGGGGTCTCAATTTGAGCTTGTAAATCGTACGTCGTAAATCGAGGAGTGCCTTTACCGACTGTTTGTTTCTCGGGGAGAACCCTAAAACCTCAGGATGCTTTGCATCTTCTCCATGCCATCTATTTGAGGGTGGGAAAAAAAATAGACGGGCTTGTTTGTTAGAAAACACACACATACACAATGAGACAAACACACCCAACACAAGAGCCGAGCCAGCGGGTGATTTTTTTTTTTGAATCCCCATTTATTAGCTTTAATCTAGGTCGTAAAAAGGGTGCAGGACAAGTAACAAGCACTGGCCTATCCGAGCATCAAGAGTCACAGGTACGTTTGAGGATATTCCCAGCAGCCCTTGGGGCTCAAAAGGGAGTCCCAGTTCAAACGGCAGACTGCCGCTTCTCCTGAAACGGTTGCCGATTCCAAGTCCGAAATCGGGTGTGCAAGGCAGGACACCCCGTTTCTGGAGGAGAGGGGGGCAGAGGTGCCGGGAGACGGGGTCCTCCTCATAATTTCCCAACCTCCCCTCTCTCCGCCAGATTTGCATGGAAATCATGGTTAGGCGCCCAAGCCAGGATGGCGGCATCAAGGATAACAGGGCAGCCAGCCTCGTTCTGGACGAGAGAACGAGGCTGTTTCTGAAGACTGACGAGAGATCAAGTTCCTCTTTCTACCGGTCCCCTCCCTCATTAAGGAGGTGGTCCCAATTGAGGCAGTGGAGTCCGAACTCCTTCAATTGGAAGGATGCGGCTGCCTTCAATCCACAGCCACGTTTCTGATGTCATACATCTGCCACGTAGTGCATGGGCCACCCTCGGGAGATACAGGCGCCGTGCACCCTGGATGTGACGCCAGGCGGGCTTGAGGAAAGAAAGCCGAGGAACGGGCATGCAAGAGGATCCGCGAGAACCAGGGTAACAGGCTCGCGAGAATGCTAAGTAACCTCACACCCTTATTTTCAGAGCAGGGGGCTTCCAGGGCACTGAGCTGGAACTCGGTTCCTGGGGAAACATAACCAGTTCCAGAAACCTAGTTATGACTCCAGGTGCAGCGACGCCTCCGAGTTTCTCCGGCTTGCACAATCCTGGCACGAGCCGAGGCTTCCTCACCAGGACGAGGAATTCGGGGAACAAAATACGAAGCATCCCCCCCCCCAAATCACGCAGGAGCATGAACATCTTCCGAACGCTGCCGTAACCCTATCCTCTGACAATGTGGGATGGGGAGGAGCGACCCCCCTCGTTCTTGTATCCCGACGTTCGGCTCGCCTCACCATCTCGAGCGCCTTGAGGGCGCTGCCAGCCGCCCCTATTCTCGAATGAGCGGACAAAATCCGTCCTCAGGCACGAGGTCGGCGCGGCGAGGTGCACGGACAGGGGTAAACCAGGATCATTCGCCGCAATGTCCTCGGAGGTCTCCGGACGTGCGACCGGCATCTGTCACACAGTCCTTGGAGGTCTCCGGGCGTGCAGGAAGACACGGGGGGTGCTGCCTCTCCCACCATAGTGATGTGGCGCCAACCATCGGCGAGCCGAGCCCCGGGAACCTTCTGGGATGAGAGCGGCGTCACAAGGGATAAATAGAACTTTATTTAAATAAACATATCTCAACATCTTTGTACAAATTACAAGTCCCCAGGTCCAGAATCCTAGGCGCCAAAGTTGGCCGAAGGGCCTTTCAGCAGGTCCACCAGGATGTCCAAAAGCTGGCTGTGTTGGTGGTGGAGATCCCCAGGAATGGCCGCCATCTCGTAACAGAGGCAGGTCTCCACCATTCGGGAGAGCGCCACCCGGAAGTCGCGGAGGAGCCGTATGGTGTACGAGTCACCTTCCAGCACCAGCAGGTCACTGTCGACCAAGGAAATGGTGGCGCGCCAGCCGTCGTCTTGGGAAGAAAGAACAAAGAGAGGTGAAGCGGCGGTTCTTGAGGAGAATTCTTATATATTAATTTATTTTTTGTTAAAAAATGTATCACACAGGGAGTCCTCAACGTACGACAGTTCCTTTAGCGACCGTTCAAACTTAGAATGGTACTGGAAAAAGGGGTTTAGGGCCATTTTTCACACTTACAACTGATGCAGTGTCCCCAGGATCATGTGATGAAACTTCAGATGCTTGGCAACCGACTCGTATTTATGACGGTCGCAGTGTCCCGGATCAAAATTCAGACGCTTGGCAACCGACTCGTATTTATGACGGTCGCAGTGTCCCGGGATCAAAATTCAGACACTTGTTGCCGACTCGTATTTACGGTTGCCTGCAAAGCCTGAATTCACCACGTCTAATGGAACGTACAGGTAGTCCTTGACGTACACCACAGCCCAAAATTCCCGTTGCTAATTCGAGACATTTCTTAAGCGAGTTTTGCCCCGTTTTACGACCTTTGTTGCCAGTTATTAAGCACATCCCTGCGGTGAAGTGAGTCAAATGGTTGTTAAAATGAATCCGGCTTCCCTGTTGAAAGTCCCAAAAGGGGATCACGTGAACCCGGGGCACTGCGACCGTCGTAAATGTTAGCCACTTGCCAAGCGTCTAAATTTTGATCTTGTGACCAACGGTCGTTGAGGGTGAAAAACGGTCACAAGTCCCGTTTTTTCAGTCCCGTTTGTAACTTCAGTCAGTAAACAAACTGTTGTAAGTGGAGGAGTACCTGTAGGTAGGAAAGAGCGAGGAAGCTCAACGAGAGGGAGTGATCAAAACATTCTTTGGGGGACAGAGAGGGGAGAAAGGCAACTGTCGGGGGGGGGGTGAGGCCAAGGGTTCCCAACATATTGGCCACTGGGCCGTGTGAAAGGCTTGCCGACGCGGACCTATGCTCGGACACGCACAGCCCCTTGCCGAAGCGTTGCCGTGAGTATGGCGGGCATTTGTGACCCCATTTTCACGAGGATCGTTGTGAGTGTGGCGGGTGTTTGTGGCCCCATTTTTCTGAGTGTCGCTGCGAGCGTTCACGGCCTCGCTCACGTGAGCAATGGATGTTCGTGCACGTGTGAGCACATGTGTTCAACCCCCCTCTCCACAAAACAATCCTTTCTTAAGCCCCGTCCCCCGCATGCTCTGGGCCACAAAGGTTGGGACGCTCTGTTCTAGGCAACAGCGCGGGAAATGAGCCGAGAGACAGGGATCCGATTCCTCACCCCGCACGTAGACATCCGTATCGGTCATCAGCAGCACCGCCAGCGGATGTACCTGCGAGGAGTCGCGCACGAAGACGCCCCCGTTGGACTTGACCGCCATGAAGTAGGTCAGCCAACGGCTGTACAGCTTGGAGGACTCCCTGCGGAGGAGAAAGCGAGGGATATCGCATGCACCGGCTCGTGGCCGTTCGGCGAACCGATTGGCGCCCCGGGAGGGACTGGCTCTCCTACCTGTTGATGGTGGATTTGTGCAAAAGGACGGTCCCCGCTTTGGTCCGGTATGTATAGCTGTTCGGTTTGAACTTGCCCTGTCTGGTCACCTTCCCTTGCCGGACCTGCGAGAAAAAAAGGACGTATACTGACGGCGGTTCAATAATAGGACACTGACAGCTGTCCTCCGCGGGAACTAATCAAGGAGAAGCAACCTGGAATTACGGACACATTTCCTGACAGTGAGGACAATTAACCAGTGAAACAGCTTGTCACAGGGAGTTGTGAGTGCTTCATCACTGGGGGTTTCAAAGAAGAAACTGGACACTCACTTGTCTGATATGCTATAGGGTCTCCTGCTTGAGCAGGGGGCTGGACTAGAAGATCTCCAAGGTCCCTTCCAGCCCTATAAGGCAGGAAGGCAGGAGAAAGAGAGTGGGATGGATGGATACAAGGGAGGAAGGGAGGGGTGGAGAGAAGGGAGGGAAGACAGGAAGAAGGAAACGAGACAGAAAGGAAGGAAGGAAGGAAGGAAGGAAGGAAGGAAGGGAGGGAGGGAGGGAGGGAAAAGGGGTAGGAAGGATGGAAGAAGGGATGGATGGATGGAATGTTGGAAGGAAGGAGAGGAAAAGGGGTGGGAAGGAAGGAAGGAAGGAAGGAAGGAAGGAAGGAAGGAAGGAAGGAAGGAAGGAAGGGGGTCCACCTATTCTCCAAAGCACCAGAAGGCAGGACAAGAAGCAACCGAGGGTAAACCGATCAAGGAGAAGAGCAACCTGGAATTAAGGAGAAACTTCCTGACAGTGAGGACAATTAACCAGTGGAACAGCTTGCCACAGGAAGTTGTAGGTGCTTCATCACTGGAGGTTTTTAAGAAGAGAAAATGGACAGCCACTTGTCTGAAATGGTATAGGGTCTTCTGCTTGAGCAGGGGGTTGGACTAGAAGATCTCCAAGGTCCCTTCCAACTTTGTTATTATTATTGTTGTTGTTATTAACAACCCCCCTCGCCTTGCTTCTAGCACTGATGTTGTAGCTTGTTGGGTCATGAAACGTCTGCAAGAAAACCACCCAGCTGAGAGAGCACCAAGGACCCCACAGTCCGTCCGTCCTTCCTCCTCCCCCCTTCTAGCACTGATGACGTTCCCTAGTTGGGTCATGAAACGTCTGCAAGGAAACCACCAAGTTCAGAGAGCACCAAGGACCCCACAGTCCGTCCGTCCTTCCTCCTCCCCCCTTCTAGCACTGATGACATTCCCTAGTTGGGTCATGAAACGTCTGCAAGGAAACTACCAAGCTCAGAGAGCACTAAGGAGCCCAGAAGTGTCCCCCACCCTCTCTCTCTCTCTCTCACACACACACACACCTGGATGAGGTTTGGGTACAGCCCGGCCATCAGGACCCCCTTCACCAGTTCCTCCTCCTCACTGTACTGGTTACACACCGCCGACGGCAAGAGGCAATCCGAAGGCGTCGGGACCAGGTAGGCTTCGTAGAGGTTTTCGGAAAACTGCTTCACCAGGCCTGTGGGAGGGGCAGAGAGGGTGGACTTCAACTCCCAGAATTCCCCAGCGGGCATATCGTCAATACAGGCTGGTCGCCAAAGACAGGGGAAGTCCTCCAATTACAACCGTTTGTTTAGCGACCGTTCAAAGTTGGAACGGCCCTCAAAAACGGGGACTTCGGACCGTTTTTCACACTGACGAGTGTGGTAGCATGCCCAGAATCCCACGATCAAAATCCAGATGCTTTGCAACCGACTCGTATTTATGACGGACGCAGCGTCCTGGGGGGTCACGTGATCAAAATTCAGACGCTCGGCAACTGACTCGTAGTGATGACGGTCGCAGCATCCCGGGGTGCCATGATCAAAATTCAGACACTTGGAAACTGACTCATATTTATGATGGTCACAGTGTCCCGGGTTCGTGTGATCAAAATTCAGACGCTTGGCAACCGACTCGTATTTATGACGGTTGCAGTGTCCCGGGGGATTATTGTGATCCTCGTCGGCGACTTTCTGACGAGCAAAGTCAACGGGGCAAGCCGGATTCACTCAGCGATCGTGGGACTAATTTAACCACTTCAGTGACTCACTTCACGACGGGGGCAAGAAAGGTCGTAAAATGGGGCAACCCCCTGAACAACTGTCTCGCTTAGCAGCGGAAACGCGGGGCTCAATTTTGGTCATGAAGCCGAGGACTAGCTGTAGCCAAATTTTGATGACACGACGGTTGTAAGGGTGAGGACTTGTCATAAGTCACTTTTGTCTGCCTCCTTAAGAATTGCCTCTTTCCTTCTCTCTCTCTGTGTTCTTTTTCTCAAGATAATTGAGGACCAGCTGTATTTATTAACTAATCAAATTTATACGGCCTTCAGGAAAGTGACTTTCAGTGGATTACAACGGACTGGGCGAAACAGTGAATAAACGAGACATTCATTAGTTAACGTGATTATACCGTCCTTATTAAAAATGAATTTGAAATAATAAAAGTGAAGCTTATAAAACAGGGAAAAAAGGAGAAGAGACGGAGGGGTGGTGACGCTGCTCCGAGGATCGTGCTGCTCACCGTTGATAAAGCGCAAACTCGGGGCGTAGAGCGAGTAATCCTGCAGGTAGTCGTCGCGGGCGCGGCTGTCTCTGCGCCGCAGGATGTCTTCCCAGCCCGCCACAGCCCGCACGAACGCGAGGTGGTCGCTGCCGCTCTCTCGACTCAGGACGGCCTTGGCCTGAGGGGGAAACCGTTGCAAGAAAAGACAGAATAACCAAAGGGACCTCGGAGGTCTTCTAGTCCAACCTTTTGGGACTGACAACCTGGAGCGGGGGAAGAAAGGATGTTTTGTGTGCACGAACACCCGTTGCTCGCGCGAGTGGACAGTGAGCGCCTCCGATGCTCACGGTGATAAAAGACAACGTGTGTGGGGACGCGAATGCTCACAACGCTCGTGCGAATGGGGCCGCAAAAGCCCATGATGGTCACGGCTACGCTCGCACGAGTAGGGCTGCGAATGCCTGTGAAATCCGTGGCAACGCTCGCGAGAGTGGGCCCACGAGGACCCACTTGTTCTAGCGGGGCCACAAACGCCCACAACGGTTGTCGCGATGCTCATATGGGGCCATGAACGCCCATGACACTCGTGGCGACACTCCTGCGAGAGGAGCCGTGAATGCCACAACAGTCACGCGAGTGGGGCCAGAAACATCCGTGATGCTAGTGGTGACGCTCACACGAGTTGGGCCACAAATGCACATGACACTCATGGAAACACTTGCATGAGTGGGCCGTGAACATCCACGAAGCTCGTGCTAGTGGAGCCGCAAACACCCATGAAGGTTGCGGCGACGCTCGTACGAGTGGGAACGCTGAACGCCTGTGACGCTCGTACGAGTGGGGCCGTGAACATCCACGGCGCTTGCGTGAATGGGGCCACAAACGTCTGTGATACGGTGACGCTCGCGCGTGTGGGGCTGCAAACACCCGTGACACGTTGTACGAGTGGGACCATGAACAGCCATGATGCTCGCGCAACCAGGGTCCCAAGCATCCGCGACGGTCCCGTAAGTGGGGGCACAATCTGTGATGCTCGTGCAAGCGGGGCTGTGAACGCCCACGATGCTCAAACAAGTGGGACCACAAATGTCTCTCACGCTTGCGGCGACACTCGCGCAAGCGACGCGGCGAACACGAGCGAAGCACGCCTGAGTGGGGCTCTGCGCACGTGGGCACATCAGCCAGCCACGCACTCGACCTGGTGACCGGTAGGCAATGGACCGGGAGTGGGTTGTGGCTCACGGATTGGGGACCCCTGTTTGTAGTTCAAGTGCAGGATGGTGGAGGAGACGCATCCAGGTCGGTCGCCGGCCTCGCCCAAGACGAGAACCCGGCGGGCTCCTCACCTTGTCCACCTCCGTACGGTTCTGCAGGCTGCTGCTGAAGGGGTCCCGGGTGAGGCAAGAGACGATGAGGAGGAGCGGCTGGATGCAGCGGTAGATGGACGCCAGCACGATGGCCTTGGCCAGCCGGGGGTCAGTGGAGATCTGGGCCAGGCGCTTGCCCAGCGTAGTCAAAGCCTCTCGGTGGTCCAGCACCCCTGGAAGGGACTCGGCGTGAGCGAACGGAAAGGTGGAAAGAGAACCGCCACCCGTCGGCCGTTTTCACCCCGGAACTCACCGATCTCCTGCAGGAGGATGACGGCCTCGTCCACCGCTTTGATGTCGGGGCTGTCCAGGGCTTTGGAAAGGAACTCGACGGCCTGCAAGCCAAAACAAGTGGACAATTCAATTCCATTTGGAGCAGAGCCGGAACGGACCTCGGAGGTCATCTAGTCCAACCCCCGGCTCCAGCAGGAGATCCTTACAGAATCATGGAAGGGTAGAGGCGGGAGGGACCTCGGAGGTCATTTAGTCCAACCCCCTGCTCAGGCAGGAGACCCTTACAGAATCGCAGAATGAAAAGAGATGGAAGGGACCTCGGAGGCCATCCAGTCCAACCCCCTGCTCCAGCAGGAGACCATTTCAGGCGAGCGGCTGTCCGGTCTCTTTTGAAAAGCCTCCAGGGATGGGACAACCTCCACTGGATGTCATCTCATGATTCTGTAAGGGTCTCCTCTTTGAGCAGGGGGATGGACTAGATGACCTCCAAGGTCCCTTCCAACTCTGTCATCCTATGATTCTGTAAGGGTCTCCTCTGAGCAGGGGGATGGACTAGATGACCTCCAAGATCCCTTCCAATATGATTCTGTACGGATCTCCTGCTTGAGCAGGGGGTTGGACTAGATAACTTCTATGGTCCCTTCCAACTCTGTTATTCTAGGATTCTGTAAGGGTCTCCTCGAGCAGGGGGTTGAACTAGATGACCTCCAAGGTCCCTTCCAACTCTGTCATCCTATGCTTCGGTAAGGGTCTCCTCCTTGAGCAGGGGGTTGGACTAGATGACCTCTGAGATCCCTTCCAATATGATTCTGTAAGGATCTCCTGCTTGAGCAGGGGGTTGGACTGGATGACCTCCGAGATCCCTTCCAATTTGATTCTGTAAGGATCTCCTGCTCGACCAGGGCGTTGGGAGTAGATGACCTCCAGGGTCCCTTCCAACTCTTATTCTTCTATGATTTTGTAAGGGTCTCCTGCTTGAGCAAGGGGGTCAGACTAGATGACCTCCAAGCTCCCTCCCAACTCTGTCCGTCTATAATTCCGTTAAGGCTTTCGTGCTTTGAGCAGGCACTAGTAAGGTACGCCTCGCGTTAAGCGACTCTAAAAATATCAGAAATCCTCCCCCCCCCGGCCATTCCCACGATCCGCGGTCTCAGCGGAAGCTCACCGTCTTCTCCGGCTGGTGGATCTTGGTTTGTACCACCAGGTTCTCCAGCGGGGTCCGTAGGATCTCGGGCACCTGGTAGGTGGGCATGCGGTCCAGGCGGCTGCGAGGGAAGAGGTGGTAGGCGAAGCCCGACTGGCAGCGTCCGGCGCGGCCACGTCGTTGGATGACGTTCGACTTGGACACCCAGACGGTCTCCAAGCACGAAACCTGGGCGAACGGGAAGACGGATGGAAAACAAAATCGACTCGGAACGAAGCTTCCCGACGGCGAGGACGATTAACCAGCGGAACGGCTGGCCACCGGACGTGGCGGGTGCTCCATCACCGGAGGTTTTTTTTTTTTTAGGAAGAGACTGGATATCTGTCTGTCTCCTGCTTGAGCAGGGGGCTGGACTGGAAGACCTCCCGGGTCCCTTCCCGCTTTATTCGGATTGAGCGTTTCTTTCCCGGGTTGGCTTCAGACAATCAAGCACCCTTCGGACCTTAAACTGAATCCCAGCCCTAAACCTAATCTTATGCGTAACCCTTAAACCTAACCCTAGCCATAGCATTAACCCTAATCCTAACCCTAACCCTAGTCCTAACTCTAACCCGTCTTAATTCTGATCTTAACCCTAACCCTAACCCTAACCCTAAACCTAACCTTAAATCTAACCCTAACACTAATCCTAACCTTAACCCTAACTCTAACCTTAAACCTAACCCTAACCCTACTTATCTCTAATCCTAATCTGAAATCTAACCCTAATCCTAGTCCTAAACCCTAACCATAGTCCTAACTCTAACCCTAACCTTAAACCTCATCCTAACTGTAGTCCTAACTCTAACCTTAAACCTAACCCTAACCTTACTTAACCCTAACCTTAAACCTAACCCTAGTCCTAACCCTGACCCGTCCTAATTCTAACCTGAAACTTAACCCTAACCCTAGTCCTATCTCTAACCCTAATTCTAACCTTAATCCTAATCCTAACCTTAAACCTAACCTTACTCCTAACTCCGACCCTAACCTAACCTTAAACCTAACCCTGGCTTAACTCCAACCCTAATGTTATGACCTAGCCCCAACCTGTAACCTTAAAACTAACCCTAACTCTAGTCCTAACTCTAACCCTAACCTTAAACCTAACCCTAACCCTCATCCTAACCCTAACCTTAAACCTAACCCTAAACCTAGCCGGAGACGTCACCACAAGCGGGAGGAAGCAAGCTAGTCCGCCCTCTCCCCCCGGGCTCTCCGAAAAGAGCCAGGAAGCCACCTGAAGGAGAAGAAGGCGCTCCCACCCCATCCTTAACCCTGGTTCTTCGGGCCCAAACCTTGGTCTTCAGATCGTAGCGCTCCTCCTTGTGGGTCCCGCTGTCCACCACGTGGACGATGTCGTTGATGGTGATGGAGGTTTCGGCGATGTTGGTGGCCAGGACGATTTTCCGGACCCCGGCGGGGGGCCTGGGGAAGATGCTCTGCTGGTCCATCATGGGGATGTTGGAATGGACTAAAATGGAGGTGGGGGGAAAGAGGAGGAAGAGGAAGAAGAGGAAGGCCACCCTCAGCTCTTAGGTTCCTTGCCTTCCCCGCCTTCTCCAGAGCGGCGTCGTGGCGCTCGCCAACTTTTCGACCGGGGGGGGGGAGAGAAACGCGCACGTTTCTGGATAGAACGGCCGAAACCATTCCCGCCGGCCTCGGCTCCCGCCCCGCCCCGGGTAGCAACGGAGGGCGTATTATAGCTTCACCTGGTAAGATAAGGTAGCGGCTGTTGTGGGACCCGAGGATTTCCAACAGACGCTGCTGGACCCCTTTAATCTCCTGCCAGCCGGGAAGGAAACAGAGGATGCCGCCTGGAAGGAGAGAGAGAGAGAAAAAAAGGGGAGGTCCCGTTTCATAAAAGTGGGATTTTTTGGGGGGGGGACATAATAAACAGTCTTCACGCATTGGAGGGAGGGAAAGAGGGGAGGAAGGGAGAAAGGAAGGAAGGAATGACCAGAGGGGGAAGGAGGGAGAGAGGAAGGAAAGAGGCAGGGAGAGAGGAAGGGAAGGAAGAGAGGGAGGGAAAAAAAGAGGGGAGGGAGACAGGAAGGAATGAAGGAAGGAAGGAAAAGAGGGAAGGGAGGGAGGCAGGAAGAAAAAGAGGGGAGGGAGGAAGGAAGGAAAAGAGGTACACACACACACACACACACACACACACACACACACACATATATTCAACTTACCTACGTGTCTTCTGTCTGTGTGTTTGTGTCTCTGTGTGTGTGTGTCTACACACACCTTCACAGCCCTCTTGATTCGACCCTCCTGCACAATCCCCGCTTCTCGCCGGGGAGAGGGATGCCCCCTCCCCCCAAAGGCAGAGCAATGGGATCCCCAGATTGCACTAACCAGGATCTTGTGGACTTCAACTCCCAGAATTCCTCAACCAGCGTGGTCTGGATCCAAGCCCGCAGTTTCATCAAAATGGCCGATTGAGGAATTCTGGGAGTTGAAGTCCATCAGTCATAAAAGGGCCAAGTTGGAAGATTCCTGGTCTGGATCCAAGCCTGCAGTTTCATCAAAATGGCCGACTGAGGAATTCTGGGAGTTGAAGTCCCACCAGTCATGAAAGGGCCAAGTTGGAAGATCCCCGAGAGTCTGGATCCAAAACCAGGTTGGATCCACTTCTACGGCCAACCCAACAAGCTTGACCGGCACGTGGGGGGGGGGGGGAAGAAGACAGAGGGACTCCCACCCACCTGCTTCTCGTGGGCGTCGATTTGAAGGATGAGGTCGGCGATCAGCTCGAGATCCAGGACACACTCGTCATCCGATTGCTGGGGGGGGGAAGGTGGAGGGGGGAGGGGAGAGAGAGAGAGAGAGGGGGGGGGACAGGTAATCCTCGACTTACGACCATGACTGAGCTCAAAGTTCCCGTTGCTAAGCGAGACATTGGTTACAGGAGTTTTCTCCGCTTTATCTCCGTCTTTATTTTGATCTCTCTATCCCTAGCCGTTTATCCGTTATCCCTCCCTCCATCTCTATTTGTCCCCCGGTCTCTTTATTTCAAACTATCCCTATTTATCTATTATCTACCCACCTACCTATCCATCCATCCGTATCTATTTATCTCTTTGTTTTGATCTATCCCATTTATTTATCTATTAACTACCCATCCATCCATCCCTCCATCTCTATTTATCCCGTCTATTTCAATCTCTCTATCCCTATTTATCCATTATCTACCTACTCACCTACCTATCCATCCATCCCTCCATCCATATTTATCTCCGTCTTTATTTCGATCCCTATCTATTTATCTATTATCTACCCACCTATCTACTTATCCATCCCTATTTATCTCCGTGTCTATATTTCGATCTATCCCTATCTATTTATCCATTTACCCATCCATCCATCCCGTCTATTTATCCCCTCATCTCTTTATTTCAATCTCTCTATCCTTATCTATTTATCTATTATGTACCTACCTACCTATCCATCCATATCTATTTATCTCCGTCTGTCTTTATTTTGATCTATTCCTATCTATTTATCCATTATCTACCCATCCATCCATATCTATTTCTCCATGTCTTTTTTTTTTTTATATATATAACAAGTTTTATTGAATTTTTTTTGTTTTACAACCAAGTGCTTGGAACTCATCGTGGAGATAGGGCACTCCATACAACAAAGTAAAAAATATAATCATACATAAACAATTTAAATTACTTCTTTAAAGGTTCCCTCTCTAAGCATTCTCCATGTCTTTATTTTGATCTATTCCTACTTATCCATTATCCATCCATCCATCCGTCTTTATTCTGATCTCTCTATCCCTATTTATCCATTATCTACCCATCCATCCATCCATTTATCTCTCATTTCGATCTATCCCTATTTATCCATTATCTACCCATCCCTCCCTCCATCTCTATTTATCTCGTCTTTATTCCAATCTATATCTATTTATCTATTATCTACCCACCTATCTACCTATCCATCCATATCTATCTCCGTCTTTATTTCGATCTATCCCTATTTATCCATTTACCCATCCATCCATCCGTCTATTTATCCCATCTCTTTTATTTCAATCTCTATATCCTTATCTATTTATCTATTATGTAGCTACCTATCCATCCATATCTTTATTTCCATCTGTCTTTATTTCGATCTATTCCTATCTTTATCCATTATTTACCCATCCATCCATCCATATCTATTTATCTCCGTCTGTCTTTATTTTGATCTATTCCTATCTATTTATCCATTATCTACCCATCCATCCATCCATATCTATTTCTCCATGTCTTTATTTTGATCTCTCTATCCCTATTTATCCATTATCTACCCATCCATCCATCCATATCTATTTCTCCATGTCTTTATTTTGATCTCTCTATCCCTATTTATCCATTATCTACCCATCCATCCATCTCTCCATCTCTTTATTCTGATCTCTCTATCCCTATTTATCCTTTATCTACCCATCCATCCATCCATCTCTCCATGTCTTTATTCTGATCTATCCCTATTTATCCTTTATCTACCCATCCATCCATCTCTCCGTCTTTATTCTGATCTCTCTATCCCTATTTATCCATTATCTATCCATCCATCCATCCATATTTATCTGTCTTGTCTTTATTTTGATCTCTCTATCCCTATTTATCCATTATCTACCCATCCATCCATCCATCCATATCTATTTATCTCCGTCTGTCTTTATTTTGATCTCTCTATCCCTATCTATTTATCCATGATCTACTATCCACCCATCCATATCTATGTATCTTTGTCTGTCCGTCTTCATTTGTATCTCGCTATCCCTATCTATTTGTCTACTATCTGTCTCTTTCTTTTCTCTCTCTCTCTCTCTCTCTCTCTTTTTCCTTCCTTCCTTTCTTTTTCTTTCTTTCTTTCTATCCGGATCAGTCCTGACCTCTCGGTTGCCCGTTTTCCACACAGCTGGCCAAATGTCCCCCCCGCTCCCCCTGCCAGATCGCTCGCGCGCCGCCCACCTTGATCTCGTAGTGCCGATGCCGGCCGAGCATCGCCATCATGTCCTCCAGGTAGTACTCCTTGACCGGATACATGAAGCCCGGCACTTTGACCACCGGACAGTCGCCAAAGTACTCCGAGAAACGCTGGTTGTCCCCCGTGGCGCTCATCAGCACCAGGCGCAGCTGCCGGTTCTGCTTCTGGATCCCCTTCAGCAGGATCAGCAGGAAGTCGGTGTTGACGTCCCGCTCGTGGACCTCGTCCACGATCACGTGGCTGACCCCCTCCAGCCGGGGGTTGCCTTGCAGCTTCCGCAGCAGGATGCCCACAGTGCAGAAGAGCAAGGCGCCGCCCCGGGCCGGCGGCTTGCTCTCCAGCCGCACCTGGTAGCCCACGTTGCGCCGCAGGCTGGGGCCCAGCTCCTGGGCCACGCGCTGGGCCACCGAGATGGCGCTGATCCGGCGAGGCTGGGTGACCACCACGTTGCACTGGGCGCCGCGCCCCTCCAGGAGGTAGTGTTCCAGCAAGAGCTGCGGGATACGGGTGGTTTTCCCGCAGCCGGTGTCGCCGGCGATGACCACCACCGGGTGCTGTTCCACGGCCGAGAGGATGGCTTCCTTGTGGGAGTCCACGGGCAGCGAGGGGCTATCGGACCACAGGCTGCCCCGCCGTTTCCAGAGGGCCAGCAGGTTCTGGCTGAGGCGCAACTCTTCCGATTCGGAGAGCGGGATGTAGGTTTTCCCCGTGATGGCGTCGCTCAGGGCGCCGCTGCTCTCCTTGCTCAGGTTCATCACGTCATCCGCCAGGCGTGGCCGGGACTCCCGGGAGTCGACGGGATACTGCGGAAAGCGGACAAGAGGGCTTTTGGGAGGGATCCTCTTGCAACGTGCCGGCCATCCCCCCTCACCCAACGGGCCGGAAGAGAGAATCAATGCACCGGAGAGGTACGGGGTTGTTTGTTCCATCCCCGAGACAGGTTAGTCGTCGACTTACGACCGTTCGGTTAGCGATTGTTCGAAGTGACAACCGTGCCTCACGGCCGTTGCTGCACCCCCACAATCAAGTGACTCGTGTGTGTGTGTGTGTGTGTGTGTGTGTAGATATAGGTAGGTGGTGCTCGGCTTACGACGATGGTTCGTTTAGCGACCGTTTGAAGCTACAGCTGTGCTGAAAACGCCTCACTACCGTTGCGGCATCCCCACAGTTGGGTGACTTGTGTGTGTATGTGTGTGTGTGTTTGTTTAGCGACAGTTCGAAGTTAGAAGGCCCTGTGAAAAGGGACTGGAAACCGTTTTTCACTCTTACGACGGGTGTAGCATCTCCAAGTGGTGTGTGTGTTTCTGTGTATGTGTGTATATATACACACACTACACACACACACAAAAACACACACACGTATATATATGATCGACTTACAAGTTCCTTTAGTGTGTATATAAACACATACACACATACACATATATATACACAAACATATATATACACAAACATATATACACATGAACCATGAACATATATATACACACTACACACACATGAACATATATACACTACACACATGAACATATACACACACTACACATATATACACACGAATATATACACACTACACACATGAACATACACACTACACACAAATGAATATATACACTACACACATGCATACATATATCCACACATGAACATACACTACACACACATATGAACATATATACACACACAAAATCACACACATGCATATATATATGGTCCTCGACTTACAACAGTTCCTTTAGTGACCATTTGAAGTTACAATAGCGCTGAAAAAAGCGTTTTTCACCCTTATTACCATTGTTGCATTTCCAGTCAGGTGACGTGTGTGTGTGTGTGTGTAGATGCATATAGGTAATCCTTGACTTACGACGATTCGTTTAGTGACTGTGCGTGTGTAACGACCTGGACAAGAAAGGTCATCAAACGGGGCACAGCTCAATTAACAACTGTCTCACTTAGCAGAAGAAATTTGGGGCTCAATTATGGCCGTAAGTCAAGGACCTATAACAGCCCCAGGCTTCTAACAGTCCGTTTAGAAACCATTCAGGTCGTCCCGGACTTATAACAGTCCGTTTAGGGACTCAAGTTATAATGGCACCGAAAAAAGGGACTTATGGACTGTTTTTCATACTTAACAACGGTCGCAACCTCATCCAAGCTGGATTCGCTTAACGATCGTTGTGATGAATGTCACAACCGCAGCGGTTCACTGAACAGCCGGGGATGGGGGGCGAGATGTCGTAAAACGGGGCCAAAACTCACTTCAGAAACGTTACCCATTAGCAATCGTTTGGGGGCTCCGCGGCGCCTCGGCTGGCGGGCCTCGGCTCTCCACCCAACTTACGTGGTTCAGGTAGTTCTCGATCTTGCGCAACGTGGCCTCGGGGACTTTGATGTGGCAGGGCTTCCGCTGGTTCTCGCCCAGCTCCCGCAAGGAAGTCATGTTGTACATGGCGTGACTCAACGGATTGTTGTTCTTGTCCACTAAGCCGAGACTCTGGAGGGAGGGAGGGACGGAGAGTCACGGTGAGACCGGGAGCCCACGGGGAGATGGTAACGTTCTGCGATTTGAGGTAATATCCCGGTAAATCTGGAATATCCTGGAATATTCTGGAATGTTCTATCATTCGGTAATATTCTGTGATTTGGTAATCTGTAATTCAGGCTAGGAGCCGGAGGGGCTGGGAGTGCCCAGGAGTCCATGAAGAGATATTTATGTCATTTCCCAGTAAATCAGTAATATCCCGCACTTCCGTAATATCCTGAAATTCTGTAATTCCATAATATTTGGTAATATCCTGTATTTCTATAATATCCTGGAATTCTGTAATATTCTGCAACTCGGTAAAATTCTGTCGTTCTGCAATATCCTGAAATTCTGCAATTCCATAATATTCGGTAATATCCTGTAATTCTACAATATCCTGTAATTCTGTAATATTCTGCAACTTGGTAAAATTCTGTCCTTCTGTAATATCCTGAAATTCTGAAATTCCATAATATTCGGTAATATCCTGTAATTCTACAATATCCTGTAATATTCTGCAACTCGGTAAAAATTCTGTCATTCTGTAACATCCTGAAATTCCGCAATTCCATAATATTCGGTAATATCCTGTAATTCTACAATATCCTGTAATTCTGTAATATTCTGCAACTCGGTAAAATTCTGTCCTTCTGCAATATCCTGAAATTCTGCAATTCCATAATATTCGGTAATATCCTGTAATTCTACAATATCCTGTAATTCTGTAATATTCTGCAACTCGGTAAAATTCTGTCGTTCTGTAATATCCTGAAATTCTGCAATTCCATAATATTCGGTAATATCCTGTAATTCTACAATATCCTGTAATTCTGTAATATTCTGCAACTCGGTAAAAATTCTGTCGTTCTGTAACATCCTGAAATTCCGCAATTCCGTAATATTCGGTAATATCCTGTAATTCTACAATATCCTGTAATTCTGTAATATTCTGCAACTCGGTAAAATTCTGTCGTTCTGTAATATCCTGAAATTCCATAATATTCGGTAATATCCTGTAATTCTATAATATTCGGTAACCCGGTAAAATTCCGTACTATTCGGTAATATACTGTCATTTTGTAATATTCTGTAATATCCTGCAATTCCATAATATTCGGCAATATCCTGTAATTCTATAATATTCGGTAAGTCGGTAAAATTCTGTAATATTCGGCAATATCCTGTAATTTTGGTATATTCTGTCATATCCTGCAATTCTGTAATATCCTGTAAAATTCTGTTAACTGTAAAATTCTGTCATTGTAATTCTGTAAAATTCTGTCATTGTTGGGAAAAAGTTTAGTTCAGGCTCCTGCAGTGTGACTAGGCCAATGGCTCTCACATGAAACAGGAGCCAAGGACATGAGAAACTCCGCACAAAGCTGTTTAGCAATAAACTGCAACAAATTGTAACATAAGCAAATAGCTGAACAAAGTAACTGCACCACGTAGGCATAGAAACTGTGAACAATGGTGAGTTGTCCATCGGAAGAGTACATACACACACAAGGACAACGTGCAGATATCACGAACAAAGCACAAGACATTCACACACACAAACTGCCTTCGAATGGAATGCTTATCTGAAAGAATGTAACAGCTTTTGCCTGCTTCATGAAACTGCTATTGCCTGCCTTTTGTAACTGTTTTTACTTGCTTCATGAAATCACCTATAGTTTGCTGAGCTAGAATGTAACCCCCCTTGCTTGCCCCATGTCACCACCCATATTTTGCTTAACTAATAAAAGAGATTTGCCTGGCTTTGTTCTGGGCTCATTTCACCCCGAGGAGAAATTGACTCTGTGTCTTATTTCTCACTCCGTCCGGCGCGGGGCTGCCCGGATGCTCCTTCCTGGTGAGCCCGCTGGCAGCGAGAAAAGCCACATGTCATATTTCATAATGCCCTCTAATATTCTGTAATATTCTGTAATTCTATAATATTTTGTATTATAGAGATATATTTCTAAATAGATACACATAGATATCTAATTGTAGATAGGTAGATATCTAAATATAGATTAGTTAAATAGATTGATAATAGATTAGATAGGATATCTAAACAGAGATACTATATATCTTATAGTATCTAATAAACATGTATAGTATCTAATAAACATGTATATAAATATCTATAGATATATCTAAATAGATGTATATCTAAATATAGATTAGATATAGATAGATATATAACTATAGATATCTAATGATAGATCTAAATATAAATATCTAGACAGATATATCTAATTATAGATTACCTATCTAAATACAAATGGATTGGATTAGATATAGATAATATCTAAATATGTATATCTAAGTATAGATATCTTATTATAGATATATCTAACTATAGATTACTTAGACATAGATGATATCTAAATAGATATATATCTAAATATAGACATATCTAAATAGTTTAACAGATTGATAATACATATATATATATCTAAATAGATATATCTAAAGTATGTATATACGTATACATATATGTACTGTATATTGTACGTGTCTATATATGCTGACGTTTTAGTGAAACTAAATTTGTACACAGTAATTGTAGATATCTAAATATAGATTAGTTAGATAATAGATTAGAATATCTAAATAGATACTATATATCTAATATAGATATCTAATTATAAAGATGTATATAAATATTTATAGATATATCTATAAATAGAAAGATATATCTTAGATCTATATCTAAATATAGATTAAATATCTAGAAATAGATATATAAATATAGATATCCAATGACAGATCTAAATATACATAGATAAATATCTAGAGATATATCTAAATAGATAGATCTAATGATAGATTTAAATATATATCTAAATATAGATGGATTAGATTAGATATAAATATCTAAATATACGTATCTAAATATAGATATCTTATAGATATATCTAACTATAATTACATAGATGTAGATATCTAAATATATATCTAAATATATATATCTAGTGTGACAGAGCGATAATACATCTATATATCTAAATATACAGATATATCTATAGACATGTACATATATACGTATACAAATGTAAATATATATATGTACGTGTCTGTCTATATATGCTGACGTTTGATCGAAACTAAATTTGTCTATCAGTGATCACATGACTTCTGTCGATGCCCGACGCTAAATAAAATCAAATGAACAAAAACATAAAATGAAAAATCGCCACCTTCTCATCACAGGCTAAATAAAACCCGCCACCACAGGGCCCCCCGGAACGCTGTCCACGCGCTGCGGCTCCTTTCTCGCCACTCACCTTCAGCTTCTGGCAGGCCAGCGCCGCGGCCTTGTTCTCCGCTTCCACTTTGCGACGGCCCTTGGCCGCGAAGGTCATAGGGCAGGGCCAACGGAGGGTCAGTTTGCAGATCTTGGTCTTCGTGCCGACAGTCCGGAACTGCATGTACTCCTGTCGGAAGGACAAACGTCGGGAAGAGACGCTTTAACGTCCTCCGATTTTCGCCGAAAGCCACGTACACACACTTTACACACACAAACATACACCTGGTTCAGGTGGCAACTCACCTTGACGGTGGAGGAGGAGGTGGCGATCTGGATGACCTGGGCGAGGAGGTTTTTCGGGAGGGGAAACTGAGTCAGGGCGCGCAGGGCGGTGTTGTCGTCCGTCATCTCCATCGAGAGTCCATCCCTGTACGGGGAAAAGAGGCAACTGCTCGGTCGTATCTCGGCGATTTGGTCCCCCCTGCAAAGGGTCTGTTGTTCCTGTAAGACGGCAGCGCCTAGGGTTTATGACCGGGAGCGTGGAGGGAGTCCTCGACTTACGACCGTTTGCTTAGCGAGTGTCCGAATCGGCAGGAAAAAGTGCCGTACGACTGGATTTTCGCTCTCGAGCGGTGGACATTTGGAACTGAGCCGTGGTCATAAGTAGAAGACTAGCCGTAGTTCAATCGGCTCTGATCTCAGAGGTAGACCTTGCTTAAGGAATGTCGAAGGGCCGCTCAAGCGTTAACAATTGGGGGCACTCGCTTAAGGACGGCCACCGTTAAAACCAAGTAACGATCAGATCAGCACCTGCATCAAAGAGCGTCCTGCTTTACGATGGAAATTTCGGCCTCCGTTATGGTTGGGTTAGGCGGGTCTCTCCTGCAAGTGACCTAACATAGTCGCACACCGAAGACCCCCCCCAACTTCCAAGCCCTACAGATTAGTCCTCGGCTTACAAGCGCAACTGAGCCCAGCTGCTAAGCGAGCCATTTTTTTTGAAGTGAGTTTGGCCCCATTTTACGACTTTCCTTGCCAGTGTTGTTAAGCGAATCCCTGCAGTTGTTAACATAAGTCACACGGTCGGGAAGCGAAATCTGGCTTCCCCCGTTGACTCTGATCGTCCCGAAGGTCGCCAAATGGGATCACGGGACACTTCCCGCCAGGACGCTGCGACCATCATAACTACGAGTCAGTTGCCAAGGATCGGAATTTTGATCATCGGACCGAGGGGCTGACAGGAGATGTATTCCAACATAGGTGGGGAAAGGGCTTGGACTACAACTCCCATCTCCCCCAGCCAGCAAAAGCAACGGGGCTGACGGGAGATGTATTCCACCATAAGTGGGGAAAGCGCTTGGACTACAACTCCCATTTCCCCCAGCCAGTGAAAGCAACGGGATTGACGGGAGATGTATTCCAACATACGTGGGGGGGGGGGGGGGAAAGGGCTTGGACTCCAACTCCCATCTCTCCCCAGTCCTAAGCTGCTTTCTTTCAGCCCTATGGTCGCTGAAGGCACCGCCGTAAGTCAAGGACTAGCTGGGTGGAAGAGTCCAGGGCCTAAAGAGAGAGCCTCGGGGTACCCCTCCCCATGACATCCTTCCTTCCTTCCTTCCTTCCTTCCTTCCTTGTGTGTCAAGATGGAAGCCAGACCCTCCCAAGAGCGACCCTCACCCAGCCACCCGAGCCCAGGGTGTACCGACGTCGTACCTCAGGTCCCTAGGCGGCGTCTGGGCTCCCGGTCGCGACACGGAGACGCCGTTGTGGATCTCGATGGCGTCCTCTTCCAGCTCCCCCTCTTCCAGCTCCCCCTCCTCCAGCTCCCCCTCCTCCAATTCCTCGTTTCGGATGGGTTTGGGGAGGGGGGGGCTGTGCTCCAGGGGTTGCACGGGGTCCTCGGGCTCCATCCGCCGCCAGCAGGTCGAGAGGTCGGCCAGGGACGGTCCCGATTTCGACCGCCAGTGGCTTTCGGAGAACCACTTCCGGTCGGCGGCGCAGCCCAGCTGCTCAGCGAGCAGACGGTACTTCGCCGCGTCGAAGAGCTCGTTTCGGGGTCCCAGCAAGCCCCAACCCTGGAGTAGGGAGAGAGAGAGAGAGAAAGTGAGAAGGGAAGAAAGGAGAAAAAGCTTGGGAGGGGACGACGGAGGACAGGCGAGGGGAGAGCTCTGGCGCTCTCGGAGATTGGTGGTTTTCGGGCAGACGTCTTGTCGCCCAACTAGGGAAGATCATCAGTGCTAGAAGGGGGGGTTGCGAGGAGGAGGGAGGAAGGATAGAATGAAGGAGGAGGAGGAGCGAACATCATCAGTGCTAGAAGGGAGGAGGGATTGTGAGTAGGAAGAGGAAGAGAAAGAGAGGAAGGAGAGAATGAAGGAGAGGAGGAGGAGCGAACATCATCAGTGATAGAAGGGAGGGGGCGTTGTGAGGAGGAGCAAGAGAGGAAGGATAGGAGGAGGAGGAAGGAACATCATCAGTGCTAGAAGGGAGGGGGTTGTGAGGAGAAGGAGGAAGAGAGGAAGGAGAGGAGGAAGAGGAGAAGGGAACATCATCAGTGCTAGAAGGGAGGGGGTTTGTGAGGAGGAAGAGGAGGAAGAGAGGAAGGATAGGAGGAAGAGGAGGGAACATCATCAGTGCTAGAAGAGAGGGGGTTTGTGAGGAGGAGGAAGAGAGGAAGGAGAGGATGAAGGAGAGGAGGGAACATCATCAGTGCTAGAAGGGAGGGGTTATTGTGAGGAGGAGGAGGAGGAAGAAAAGGAGGACTGTGGGGTCCTTGCTCTCCATTGCTAAGTGGTGTAACCATCCCTGCAGCCTTCAAGTCCCGCTAAGCGAAAATTGTGACCGGGCGACGAAGAGGGTGCAAAACCCGCCCTGGAAGCCGCACCTTGAACAGCTGGCAAGCTGCCGCGGCGGCTTGCCTCTCCGCGTCGATCTTCTTGGCCCCGTAGCCTTCCACTTCGACATTCTTGGGCCACTTGATGAGCAGCGTGACTTTCTGGAGAGAGAAGGAGAGCCAGCCTGAAGCGTTCATCCTCGACTTACGACTGTAGAAGGGCCTCCCCGTTGCAGTCGTTAAGTCGTGACAGAAAATGGTCAAACTACCATTCGTCCTTGACTTACGACTGTAAAAGTCTCCCCGTTCCAGTTGTTAAGTCGTCAAAGAAAATGGTCAAACTACCGTTTGTCCTCGACTTACGACTGCAAAAGAGCCTCCCCATTGCAGTCGTTAAGCCGTGATACAAAGCGGTCAAGCAAACCACAGCGACTCCTCGAGTTAAGACTACCACTGATCCCCACATTTCGTGTCTACAGGAGACATTTGTTCAGTCAGTTTTGCCCTGTCTTACGACCTTTCTCACCCCAATTGTTAAATGAATCACCACATTTCTTAAGCGAGTCTTACAGTTGTTAAGTGAATCTGTCATTGCTCATCGGAAGGTCGCAAAAGGGGATCACGGGACCCCGGAGACTCTGCGACAGTCGTAAATACGAGCCAGTTGCGATTTTGATCACGGGATCACGGCCGTTCAAAGTGAAAAATGGTCCTAAGTCACTTTTTTTCCAGCGCCGTCGTAATGTTGGTCGCCAAATGAACTGTCGTTAAGTCGAGGACTACCCGTATTACTGCATTCAGAATGTGGGATATTTACCTTTTTCCGTGGACCGTTGGTATGGATGTAGATTAACTTGTCCCTCGCATGGGAGATACCGAGAGCCCGACCGATGACGCTGTTGAGAAGGTTTTTCGGCTGCGGGAATTCCTTCAGCAAATCTCTCGTCTCTGCAATGAAACAGGACAAAAAGGAGGGTGCTGTTGCGGTCGCCAAAATGTTGCCTTCCAAATATACCGCGCAATGTATATATACGGGACGGCGACGCCTGGCCTTTAGTTAAAACCAGCTGCAAAAGCTCAGGATGTGAGACGTTAAGTGAGGCTAAACTAAGTTAGGGGGTCCTGGGTGCCCCCTGAGACTTTGGTGGTTTTGTTGTAGACGTTTCGTGACCCAACTAGGGAACGTCATCAGTGGTAGAAGGGAGTGGGGTGTGTGTGGAGAGGAGGAGGAGGAGGAAAAATGGGAGGAGGAAAAGGAGGGGTCCTTGGTGCTCTGAGGTTGGGGGTTTTCTTGCAGATGTTTTGTGACCCAACTAGGGAACATCATGAGTGGTAGCAGGGAGTGGAGTGTGTGGAGAGGAGGAGGAGGAGAAGGAAAAGAAGGGGGGGGGGTCCTTGGTGCTCTCTGAGGTTTGGTAGTTTTCTTGCAGATGTTTCATGACCCAACAGTTCCTCCCCCAATCCTGGCCCAAAGGGGGGGGGTTGTCACCCCCACTTACCTAGGGATACATTCCCTCCCCGATCCATTTACCCTATGACATAGTGCCCCCCTCAATGCTGGCCCGGCGGGGGAATCAGACCCCTCACTTACCCTGGGGCACATCTCCCCAATCTATTTCCCCAGGACATAATGCCCCCCCATCCTGGCCCAAAGGGGTCACATTTCCCACCTAAATCCTGGCCCGAGGTGGGCATGCGACCCCCTATTTATCCCAGGACACAATGCCCCCCAATGGTGGCTTAAACTTGGGGGATCACTTACCCTAGGGCAATTCCCCCCAATCCTGGCCCAAAGGGGTCACATTTCCCACCTAAATCCTGGCCCGAGGTGGGCATGCGACCCCCTATTTATCCCAGGACACAATGCCCCCCAATGGTGGCTTAAACTTGGGGGATCACTTACCCTAGGGCAATTCCCCCCAATCCTGGCCCAAAGGGGGGATCAGACCCCCACCCTTGGGTACATTTCCTCCCCCCGATCCATTTATCCTTGGGCGCAGGCCCCCCAAATCCCGGTCCGAAGGGGGGGCATGAGACCTCCCAACCCCCAATCCTGGCTTGAAGGGAGCACCCCCACTCACCCTGGGGCACATTCCTCCATCCTGGCCCAAAGGGGGGGGCATCAGACCCCCACCCGCTTACCCTGGGGCACTTCCCCCTCCCCGATCCAAAGGGGGGGCCATGACCCCCACTTACACCAGGATATAATGCCCCCCCAATTCTGGCCCAAAGGGGGATCAGACCCCCACCCACTTACCCCAGGGTACATTCCCCTGATCCTGACCCAAAGGGGGGCATGAGACCCCCCCCACTTACCCAGGACTCAATGCCTCCCCAATCCTGGCCCAAAGGGGGGGCATCAGACCCCCACCCACTTACCCCGGGGAAATTCTCCCCCCCGATCCTGGCCCAAAAGGGGGCATCAGACCCCCCACCCACTTTCCCCGGGGGAAATCCCCCCAAATCTGATCCAAAAGGGGGGGAATCAGACCCCCACCCATTTACCCTGGGGAAATCCCCCCAAATCTGGCCCAAAGGGGGGGGATCAGACCTCCACCCACTTACCCCGGGGGAAATCCCCCCAAATTTGGCCCAAAGGGGGGGGGGAAATCAGACCCCCACCCACTTACCCCGGGGGAAATTCCAAATCTGGCCCAAAGGGGGGATCAGACCCCCACCCACCTACCCCAGGAGGAATTCCCCCCCATCCTCACCCAAAGAGGAGGCCATGAGACCCCCCACCCATTTACCCCAGGGCACATTTCCTCCACCAGCCTGGCATAAAGGGCGAGCATGAGCCCCAACATACCCCAGGACACAATGTCCACCAATCCTGACCCAAAGGGGGATCAGACCCCCACCCACTTACCCCGGGGCAGCCGGGGGGGCGAGAGCCGCAGGCAGGCGCCGTCCTCGCCGTCCCCTCGACCCCCGGGACCCGGCTCGCCCTCCCGGCCCATCTCGACTTCCCGGCCGGCCTCCTCCGCCTCCTCCGTCCCGGCCACCCGGGTGTAGCAGCGGGACCGCCACGGGCCGATCAGCCCCGCGGAGGAGCCGCCGCCGCCGCGCAGGAAGGCCCGCAGGAGCCGGCAAGGAACCGCCATGCGGAGCGCAGAAGAACCGGGGTAGAGAGAGCGCGCGGCCAGAGCGTCCGCGGAGCAGGGAGACCAGAGGGAGCGTCCCCGCGCGGCGCCCGGAGGAACAGCGGGGACAGAGGGGGAGCCAACGGAACAGCGGGGATAGAAAGAGCGCGGCCAGAGCGTCCGCGGAGGGGGGAGACGAGAGGGAGCGTCCCCGCGCGGCGCCTATAGGAACAGCGGGGATAGAGAGTGCGGCCAGAGCGTCCGAAACAGAAGAGACGAGAAGGATCTCCTCCCGGCGGAGCGAAGAGAGAGCGCGGCCAGAGCGTCCGCGGCGGGGGAAACGAGAGGAAGCGGCGCCAACGGCACAACGGGGATAGAGAGCGCGGCCAGCGCGTCCGCGGCGGAGGGAGACGAGGGAACTCCCCGACCGGGGCAAAGGGCAGGGCAGAGAGAGTGCGGCCAGAGCGTCCGGAAACAGAAGAGACGAGAAGGTTCTCGGGGCGGAGCGGAGAGCGCGGCCAGAGCGTCCGCGGCGGGGGAAACGAGAGGGAGCTGCGCCAACGGCACAGCGGGGATAGAGAGCGCGCGGCCGGAGCGTCCGCGGCGGAGGGAGACGAGAGGGACCGCCCCCGCGCGGCGCCAGGAGGACAGGACAGGCTTTTTCCCCTCCGCCGCCGAAGATTGCCGCCGCGCAGGCGCAGAAGCGAGGCCGAGGCTGCTGTAGGGGCGAAGTGCAATTGACTGGCTGCTTCCCCCACTTTTTGGAGGGGGGTTCCCCCAAGTTGGGCCCAGGCGGCTCTGCAAGACGGGGAGGGGTCCCCCGTCCAAGGAGGAGGAGGGCGGGGGTCTGGGGACCCGCAAAGACAGACAGCCCAGGGGCCCAAGGGGCCCTCCTTGGATTTTAGGGGGGCTGGCTCTGTTGCCCCCCCAATTGCACAAGCTCAGTCTTGCAGCTCCTGGGGGTGGATGGGAGGAGGCCAACAGCCGGTTCCCCAATGGCTGGAGCCCCCCAACGAAAGGAGTCCAAGCGTGGGGCCCCCCAATGCAAGGAGCCCCCCAACAAAAGGAGTCCAAGGCATGGGGCCCCTGAGTGCACAGAGCCCCCCAATGAAGGGAGTCCAAGGCCTGGAGCCCCCCAATGCACGGAGCCCCCATCCAAGGCATGGGGTCCCTCAATACACAGAGCCCCCCCAATGGAGTCCAATGCCTGGAGCCCCCCAATGAAAGGAGTCCAAGGCATGGGGCCCCTGAGTGCACAGAGCCCCCCATCCAAGGCATGGGGTCCCTCAATACACAGAGCCCCCCCAATGGAGTCCAAGGCCTGGAGCCCCCCAACGAAAAGAGTCCAAGGCATGGGGCCCCTGAGTGCAAAGAGCCCCCCAACGAAGGGAGTCCAAGGCCCCCCAACGAAGGGAGTCCAAGGCATGGGGCCCCTAAGTGCACAGAGCCCCCCAACAAAGGGAGTCCAAGGCCTGGAGCCCCCCAATGCAAGGAGTCCAAGGCATGGGGCCCGAGTGCACAGAGACCCCCAACGAAGGGAATCCAAGGCCTGGAGCCCCCCAATGCAAGGAGCCCCCCAACGAAAGGAGTCCAAGGCATGGGGCCCCTGAGTGCACAGAGCACCCCAATGAAGGGAGTCCAAGGCCTGGAGCCCCACAATGCAAGGAGCCCCCCATCCAAGGCATGGGGTCCCTCAATACACAGAGCCCCCCAATGGAGTCCAAGGCCTGGAGCCCCCCAACGAAAAGAGTCCAAGGCATGGGGCCCCTGAGTGCAAAGAGGCCCCCAACGAAGGGAGTCCAAGGCCTGGAGCCCCCCAACGCAAGGAGTCCAAGGCATGGGGCCCGAGTGCACAGAGACCCCCAACGAAGGGAATCCAAGGCCTGGAGCCCCCCAATGCAAGGAGCCCCCCAACGAAACGAGTCCAAGGCCTGGAGCCCCCCAATGCAAGGAGCCCCCCAACAAAAGGAGTCCAAGGCATGGGGCCCCTGAGTGCACAGAGCCCCCCAATGAAGGGAGTCCAATGCAGAGAGCCTCTAATGGAAGGAAGCCATTGCTTGGACACCCCCAACGCACGGAGCCCCCAAATACATGGAGCCCCCAATGGAAAAGGCCTCGGGAGTCCCCAGAGAGGAGGAGGAGGGGGAGGAGGAGGGGGAGGAGGAGAATATGGGGTCCTCGGTGCGCTATGAGTTTGGTAGTTCCCTTGAAGACGTTTCGTGACCTAACTAGGGAACACCCTCAGGGCCACCTCTGCTCCTCTCTCCCTTCCAACACGGCATGACTGACGTTCCCTCGTCGGGCCCCGAAACGTCTGCAAGGAAAAAGCCCCCCACCCCCTCCAGCTCTGAGACCCTTCCCCCCAAGGACCCCCCCCGTCCTCGGCGGGCTGGGGAATTCTGGGAGTTGAAGTCCACCCGCCTTTTCAAGGCCGGGAAAGCCGGTTGGAAGGCAGCGAGCCGGACGGATGGCTTGGCCTTCCGATCCGGCCCGACTTCGAATCCCTGACGCCTTCTGGGAAGGCTGGCTGGGGACGATGGGACTTGCCATCCTCTTAAACCTCGTCCTACGGCAGTCCGCCGTTTTTCAATTCCAGGGTTGAAGTCGGGGGGCGGCGAAAGCGAGGACTACGGGGAAACGTCAGTCCTCGCCTTCAGGACCAGAATCCCTGTTCCCGGAGGTTTGCTCCATTTTACGACTTAGTGAATCGCGGCGCTCCTTAAATGAGTCGCATGGTTCTTAAGCGAGTCGGGCTTCCCCTCACCGACTTCCTTCGCCGGACGGTCGCAAAAGGGGATCGCGCGGAACCCCCGGGAGGCTGCGTCCGTCGTGGATGCGAGTCGGTGGCCGAGCAGACGGGGAAGGGCGCAACGGTCGTTAAGCGTGGAAAGCGGAAAGAAGTCCCTTTTTTCCCCCCGGTGCCGTCGTGACTCCGAACGGTCACTAAGCAAACTCGGGTTAAGGCAGCGAGAACGATTCACCAGTGGGACGACCTGCCCCCTAGAAATGGCGGGTCCTCCGTCACTGGAGGCTTTTTAAGGACGGATCGGAGAACCTCGGGCAGGGGGTTGAACTAGATGACCTCCAGGGTCCCTTCGAATTTGTGTAATTCTATAAAAGTCTCGGCTGGAGCAGGGGGTTGGACTAGAAGACCTCCCAGGTCCCCTCCCGCTCTGTCCTTCTGTAAGGGTCCTCCTGCTTGAGCAGGGGGTTGGACTGGATGACCTCCAGGGTCCCTTCCAACTCTGTCCTTCTCTGATTCTGTCAGGGTCTCCTCCTGTTCTTCTCTGATTCTATAAGGTTCTCTTGCTTAAGCAGAGGGTTGGACTAGATGACCTCCGAGGTCCCTTCCAACTCTGGTATTCTATCATTCTGTAACGGTCTCCTGCTCGAGCAGGGGGTTGGACTAGATGACCCCAGGGTAGCTTCACATTGGTGTAATCCTATAAAAGTCTGCTTGAGCAGGGGGTTGGACTAGAAGACCTCCAACGTCCCCTCCAACTCTATCCTTCTGTAAAGGTCTCCTGCTTTGAGCAGGGGGTTGGACTGGATGGCCTCTAGGGTCCCTTCCAACTCTGTCCTTCTCTGATTCTGGAAGGTTTTCTTGCTTAAGCAGGGGGTTAGACTAGATGACCTCCAAGGTCCCTTCCAACGCTGTACTTCTGTAAGGGTATCCTGCTTGAGCAGAGGATTGGACTAGAGGACCTCCAAGGTCCCTTCCAACTCTGGTATTCTATCATTCTGTAACGGTCTCCTGCTTAAGCAGGGGGTTGGATGACCTCCAGAGTCCCTTCCAACCTTGTCCTTCTATGATTCTGTAACGGTCTCCTGCTTAAGCAGGGGGTTGGACTAGATGACCTCCAAAGTCCATTCCAACTCTGGTATTGTATCATTCTGTAACGGTCTCCGGCTTGAGCAGGGGGTTGGACTAGAGGACCTCCAAGGTCCCTTCCAACTCTGGTATTCTATCATTCTGTAACGGTCTCCGGCTTGAGCAGGGGGTTGGACTGGATGACCTCTAGGGTCCCTTCCAACCCTGTCCTCCTAGGATTCTGTCAGGGTCTCCTGCTTGAGCAGGGGGTTGGACTAGAGGGGACCTTCAAGGTCCCTTCCGACTCTGTCATTTTATGATCCCGTTAAGGTTCTCCTGGTCGAGCTGGGGGCTGGACTGGATGACCTCCAAGGTCCCTTCCGACTCTGTCCTTCTGTGATTCTGTAAGGATTTTTACACCCGGAGTCCTTCGCTGGGACCTCCCCTCCCTTCTGCTCCCGGCTGGATCGGCATCTTACCTCTTCTACATGAATTCAAGGAGAACATCTCTGGCAGACCCAAATGATCCAATTCCTGGAAGAAAGAAGGAGAGAGAAAACAATATAAATATATATATATAATCCACATAAATATAAAACTCTATCAATTTCCACAATCCATCCATCCCTCAATCCATCAATCAAATAAAGGCAGTTCTCGACTTCCGACAATAGCTATGGGAGACGTTCATGACGCGTACTCGCCCCCTCCCCCTTTGACCACTTTTCCGGCCACCGTTGCTAAGCGAATCCTGGCGGCGGGTAAGGGGAGTCCCACAGTCGTTCCGTGAATCTGGCCTGGTCCCTCCCCCCCCCCATTGACTTTGCTCGCGTCGGAAGGTTTCAGTAGCCGATCGCGTGACCTCGGGACAACGAAACCGTCATATAGCGAGTCAGTTGCCGAGCGTCTGAAAAGTTTGACCACCCGCTGTGGGGGGGGGGAGGATGCGCGCAACGGTCCTTAAGCGAGTGGATGGATGGATGCACGAGTGACGCTCTCCTTCATCAGGACACGAATGGAGTCAAGGAAAGAACCAACGAACACGGGAGTTAGATTCTCCCGCAGAATTAAAATCTAAGGAAGGAAGGAAGGACTGAATGTATGTAGGAGGGAGGGAGGGAGGGAGATAGATGAATGAGTTATGGCCCTCTGTAGGATAAAAACGGAATGAATGAATGAATGAATGAACGTTTCAAGTTATGCTCACCTGCAGGACAAAAATTGATTGAATGAATCAATGGGTTACATTTTCTTGTAAAAATTTAAAGATTGAATGAATGAATGAATGAACGGACCATTAAAGATGAATGAGTTATGGCCCTCTGTAGGATAAAAATGGAATGAATGAATGAATGGGTTACATTTTCTTATAGAAATTTAAGGAATGAATGAATGAATGAATGAACGAACGAACTAACGAATGAACGGACCATTAGAGATGAATGAGTTATGGCCTTCAGTAGGATAAAATGGAATGAATGAATGGGTTACATTTTCTTATAGAAATTTAAGGAATGAATGAATGAATGAACGAACGAACTAACGAATGAACGGACCATTAGAGATGAATGAGTTATGGCCTTCAGTAGGATAAAATGGAATGAATGAATGAATGAATGGGTTACATTTTCTTATACAAATTTAAGGAATGAATGAATGAATGAATGAACGAACTAACGAATGAACGGACCATTAGAGATGAATGAGTTATGGCCTTCGGTAGGATAAAATGGATTGAATGAATGAATGAATGGGTTACATTTTCTTATAGAAATTTAAGGAATGAATGAACTAATGAATGAACGGACCATTAGAGATGAATGAGTTATGGCCTTCGGTAGGATAAAATGGAATGAATGAATGAATGAATGGGTTACATTTTCTTAATAGAAATTTAAGGAATGAATGAACTAACGAATGAACGGACCATTAGAGATGAATGAGTTATGGTCTTCGGTAGGATAAAATGGAATGAATGAATGGGTTACATTTTCTTATAGAAATTTAAGGAATGAATGAACTAATGAATGAACGGACCATTAGAGATGAATGAGTTATGGCCTTCAGTAGGATAAAATGGAATGAATGAATGAATGAAAGAACGGATGTATATATTATGCTCACCGGTGCAGGACAAAAATTTAATGAATGAATGAGTTAATGAATGAATGAATGAACGAATGGGTTATAGTTTCTGATAGAAATTTAATGAATGAATGAGTGAATGTATGAGTTATATTTTCTTATAGAAATTTTAAGGAAGGAATGAATGAATGAATGAATGAACTAACGAATGAACAGACCATTAGAGACGATTGAATTACGGTCTCCTGGAGAATAAAAATCAAATGAACGAATGAACGAATGTATGAGTTTTGTCTTCTTATAGGATAGAAATTTAAGGAAGGAATGAATGAATGAATGAATGAATGAAGTAACGAGTGAACGGACCATTAGAGACGAATGAGTTATAGATAAAAATGGAATGAATGAATGAATGAATGAACGAACGTATAAGTTATGCTCACCTGTGGGACAAAAATTGAATGAATGAATGAACGAACAGGTTACATTTTCTTATAGAAATTTAAGGAATGAATGAATGAACTAACAAATGAGCAGACCGTTAAAGACGGAGTTATGGCCTTCTGTAGGATAAAAATGGAATGAATGAACGAACGAACGAACGAACGGGTTATATTTTCTTATAGAAATTTAAGGAATGAATGAATGTACGCATGAGTTATATTTTCTTATGGAAATTTAAGGAATGAATGAATGAATGAATGTATAAGTTATGCTCACCGGCAGGACAAAATTTAAACGAACGAACGGATGAATGAACCAACGAACGTTTCAGTTACGCTCACTTCCAGGGCAAAAATCAAAATGAATGAATGTCTCTGGAGATGTCTCAGTCCACCAGGTCATAGCTGCACCTGGGAGAGGTAGAAAGCCAAGCCCTCAACTCCTCCACGGGAATTCCACATCCCCTCCCCGCTACAGGTAATGAGGACGAGATACTTGGGTCAAGATCCAAACACAGGAACTGGAAGCCTTCGCCAAAAGCATCAACTCGGCGGGCAGATACATCAAATTCCCGCGGGAAGATGTTAAGGAAGCTAATCTGGGCAGCCCGGACGGGACAGCCATTTGTCTGAAACGGTATAGGGCTTCCTGCCTGAGCAGGGGGTTGGACTAGATGACCTCCAAGGTCCCTTCCAACTTTATTATTATTATTATTATTATTATTATTATTATTATTATTATTATTATTATTATTATTATTATTATTAAAGAAACTGGACAGCCATTTGTCTGAAACAGTATAGGGTTTCCTGCCTGAGCAGGGGGTTGGACTAGATGACCTCCAAGGTCCCTTCCAACTTTATTATTATTATTATTATTATTATTATTATTATTATTATTATTATTATTATTATTAAAGAAACTGGACGGCCATTTGTCTGAAACAGTATAGGGTTTCCTGCCTGAGCAGGGGGTTGGACTAGATGACCTCCAAGGTCCCTTCCAACTTTATTTTTATTATTATTTATTATTATTATTATTATCATTATTATTATTATTAAAGAAACTGGACAGCCATTTGTCTGAAACAGTATAGGGTTTCCTGCCTGAGCAGGGGGTTGGACTAGATGACCTCCAAGGTCCCTTCCAACTTTATGATTATTATTATTATTATTATTAAGAAACTGGACAGCCATTTGTTTGAAACGGTATAGGGTTTCCTGCCTGAGCAGGGGGTTGGACTAGATGACCTCCAAGGTCCCTTCCAACTTTATTATTATTATTATTATTATTATTATTATTATTATTATTATTATTATTATTATTATTATTAAGAAACTGGACAGCCATTTGTCTGAAACGGTATAGGGTTTCCTGCCTGAGCAAGGGGTTGTACTAGATGACCTCCAAAGTCCCTTCCAACTTTATTATTATTATTATTATTATTATTATTATTATTATTATTATTATTATTATTATTATTATTATTATTATTATTATTAAGAAACTGGAGAGCCATTTGTCTGAAACCGTATAGAGTTTCCTGCCTGAGCAGGGGGTTGGACTAGATGACCTCCAAGGCCCCTTCCAACTTTACAATTATTATTTTTTGTTATTGTTATTATTAGTTGAGCCTTCCTGGACGGTGCAGTATACCTTAAGGAAGGCAGAAGCCTTCACACTGAAGTTTACGGAAACACACACACACACACGGATCAAGATTTACATTTTGATTCCCGCCACCCACTGGACTACACAACGGGAGTCTGACAAGCCGACCCCGCCGAGCGGAAGGCAAAGATGGGAAAGAAAACAACAACAGCCTAAAACACAAGGAAGGCCTCAGAACTCGGGGCCGTCCCAAGTGGGCCTTCGTCAAATCCCCCCCCCCCAAAAAAACCCCCACATCCCAGCAGGAGCTGCTCTCTAACGGAAAAAGAAGAGAACCACTGATGAGGCAAGGTTGTCATTCCTCACGTTGCGGGAATGTCGGAAAAAGCTCCAGGGGACCTTCGGACAACACGACCTACGTGCAGACTTCAAAAGCCAAGAATACAAAAGGGTATACAGGGTTTCCTCCCTGAGCAGTGGGGTTGGGCTAGATGACCTCCGAGGTCCCTTCCCACGCTGTACTTCTGTAAGGATTTTCTGCTCGAGCAGGGGGTTGGACTAGATGACCTCTGAGGTCCCTTCCATCTCTGTCATTCTGAGATTCTGTAAGGGCCTCCTGCTCGAGCAGGGAGTTGGACTAGATGACCTCTAAGGATCCTTCCAATTCTGTCATTTTGTAATTCTGTAAGGATCTCCTGCTTGAGCAGGGGGTTGGTCTAGATGACCTCCGAGATCCCATCCAACTCTGTAAGGATCTCCTGCTTGAGAAGGGGGTAGGACTAGATGACCTCCAAGGTCCCTTCCCTCTCTGTCATTTTGTGATTCTGTAAGGGTCTCCTGCTCCAGCAGGGGGTTGGAGTAGATGACCTCCAAGGTCCCTTGCAATGTTATTGTTGTTGTTTTGTTATCGTTATTTTGAAGGCAGAAACCTGTCCACCCCAGGGATAAAACACGCAAGACACAAACTGAGCAATTATTTATTATTATTTATTATTATTTATTATTATTATTATTATTATTATTATTATTATTATTATTATTATTATTATTATTATTATTATTATTATTATTATTATTATTATTATTATTATTATTATTATTATTATTATTATTATTATGGCAGAAGCTTGTCCACCCCAGGGATAAAACACGCAAGACACAAACTGAGCTGCTATTATCATCATCATCATCATCATCATCATCATATCATTATTACGAAGGCAGAAGCTTGTCCACCCCAGGGATAAAACTCCCAAGATACCAACTGAGCAATTATTATTATTATTATTATTATTATTATTATTAGAAAGGCAGAAGCTTGTCCACCCCAGGGATAAAGCCCCCAAGACACCAACTGAGCAACGTGCCATGTGCAGCACAACGCAGCCAGCCACCTGCAGATCACCACATTGGGGACACAAAACAACCCCCTTCCCCAGCTCACGGCGCAACAACAGCAGAACAAACCCAATCGGCGGACCAGGTTCAGCTGTCAATCTGCGTTTTTGAAAGACAGGGGCCCGACTCTCCCGAGGACCCCAAAAGTCCACCTTTTGGGCCGAGAGGACGGCTGGTTTTGAAAGAGGAGGTCCAAGAGGTCACCTAGGTCAAAACTGGACCACCCTCCCACAGCGGACGGGGAGGGAGAAGGCATCAACTACCTTCCGTCCACAACGCAATCCTTTCGGGCCGCTCGGAGGAGGCTCCAGACCCATTTTGCGCCACTCAGATGAACTCCCGAGGACCCAGGTCAGCCTCCAACGCCTCGCTCAAAGGAGGCCAAAGGACCAGCTGTCTGCAAGGAGTATAAATACTCCCATTTCCCCACCATCCAGGCAGAGCGGAAGAAGCTTCTCCCGGGGAGAAGGGAAACGTCTTCAAAGGAAAAAAAACAAGAGAAGTCCGGTTGCCTGGTGAAAAAAAATCACCTTTGGGGCGGAGGAAGGAAGGAAGGAACGTCTAAGTGATGCTCACCTGCAGTTCACAGATTGATTGATTGATTGATTGATTGAATGAATGAATGAATGAATGAATGAATGAACGTATAAGTTATGCTCACCTGCAGGCAGGCAGGCAGGCAGGCAGGCAGGCAGGCAGGCAGGAAGGAAGGAAGGAAAGAGAACAGTTATGTAAGTTATGCTCACCTGAAGGATGAAAATTGACTGATTGACTGATTGAAGGAAGGAAGGAAGGAAGGAAGGAAGGAAGGAATGAACTTGTAAGTTATGCTCACCTGAAGGATGAAAATTGAATGATTGACTGATTGAATGAAAATGGAAGGAAGGAAGGAAGGAAGGAAGGAAGGAAGGAAAGAGAACAGGAAGGAATGAACTTGTAAATTATGGTCACCTGAAGGATGAAAATTGAATGATTGATTGAATGAAAATGGAAGGAAGGAAGGAAGGAAGGAAGGAAGGAACCTGTAAGTTATGCTCACCTGGAGGACAAAAATTGAATGAATGAATGAATGAACGAACCAACGAACGAACGTATAAGTTATGCTCACCTGCAGAAAGGAAGGAAGGAAGGAAGGAAGGAAGGAAGGAAGGAAGGAAGGAAGGAAGGAAGGAAGAACAGGAAGGAACTTGTAAGTTATGCTCACCTGAAGGATGAAAATTGAATGATTGACTGATTGAATGAAAATGGAAGGAAGGAAGGAAGGAAGGAAGGAAGGAAAGAAAAAAGGAAGGAAAGAAAAAAGGAAGGATGGAACGAACTTCTAAGTTATGCTCACCTGCAGGACAAAAATCAAATGAAAGAATGAATGAAAGAATGAATGAATGAAGGAAGGAAGGAAGGAATGAAGGAATGAATGAACATATAAGTTATGATCACCTGCAGGATGAAAATTGAATGAATGAACGAACAAATGAACGAATGAATGAATGAACGTGTAAGTTATGCTCACCTGCAGGATGAAAATTGAAGGAAGGAAGGAAGGAAAGAAGGAAGGAAGGAACAAAGGAAGGAAGGAAGGAAAGAAAAAAGGATGGAACGAATTTCTAAGTTATGCTCACCTGCAGGACAAAAATCGAATGAATGAACGAACGAACAAAAGTATAAGTTCTGCTCACTTGCAGGACACAAAATGATATGAACGAACGAACGAAGGAAGGAAGGAATGAACGAACGGACATATAAGTGATGCTGACCTGAAAGATGAAAATTGAAGGAAGGAAGGAAAAAAAGAACGAACGAACGAACTTATAAGTTACGCTCCCCTGCAAGGACAAAAGGGAGAAAACCATCCCAAAGTCCCCCAAGGGGATCTCAGGACCCCGGGACGCTGCGACCGTCATAAATACGAGTCAGCGGGGGCGGCGCCTGCGTTTCGATCACGCGACCGCTGGGAGGCGGCGAGGGCGGTCGTGAAGCGTGAAAACAACCGGCCAAAGGCATCGTTTCCATAGCGCCGGAACTTTGCCCGGTCGCTAAACAAACTCATTGTGGCTGCAGGTTGTGCTTGCGAGGATGGAACACCACACAGAGATCCCCTCTAAGCGTCGAAACGCGCACGGAACACAACCCAATTTTGTGGCTTGCGTAGCCAATGGGAGCGAAGACAAAGGACTGACTCGACTTGGGGGTGTCTTTGAGCGTCGCATCATAAATCTGGGAGCAGAAACTTTATTATGAGGAAATTCCGGAAATCCCCAGGATATCCGAGCAACGCAGGAAATCAGGGAATTAAAAAGGGTTGGAAGGGAGATCGGAGGTCATCCAGTCCAACCCCCTGCTTGAAGCAGGAGACCCTTACAGAATCACGGAAGAACAGAGTGGGAAGGGACCTCGGAGGTCATCCAGTCCAACCCCGCTTGAGCAGGAGAGTCTTACAGAATCATGGAAGAACAGAGTGGGAAGGGACCTCAGGGGTCATCTAGTCCAACCCGCTGCTTGAGCAGGAGACCCTTACAGAATCACGGAAGAACAGAGTGGAAAGGGACCTCGGAGGTCATCCAGTCCAATCCCCTGCTTGAAGCAGGAGAGTCTTACACAATCACGGAATAACAGAGTGGAAAGGGACCTCGGAGGTCATCTAGTCCAACCCCCTGCTTGAGCAGGAGAGTCTTACAGAATCACAGAGTGGAAAGGGACCTCAGAGGTCATCTAGTCCAACCCCCTGCTTGAGCAGGAGACCCTTACAGAATCACGGAAGAACAGAGTGGAAAGGGACCTCGGAGGTCATCTAGTCCAACCCCCTGCTTGAGCAGGAAAGTCTTACACAATTATGGAATAACAGAGATGGAAGGGACCTGGGAGGTCATCTAGTCCAACCCCTTGCTTGAGCAGGAGACCCTTACAGAATCACGGAAGAACAGAGTGGGAAGATACCCTGGAGGTCATCTAGTCCAACGCCCTGCTTGAGCAGGAGAGTCTTACAGAATCACGGAATAACAGAGATGGAAGGGACCTGGGAGGTCATCTAGTCCAACCCCTTGCTTGAGCAGGAGACCCTTAAAGAATCACGGAAGAACAGAGTGGGAAGGTACCCTGGAAGTCATCTAGCACAACCCCCTACTTGAGCAGGAGTCTTACACAATCACGGAATAACGGAGATGGAAGGGACCCTGGAGGTCCTCTAGTCCCACCCCCCTGCTCAAGCAGAAGGCCCTCTACCGTTTCAGACAAGTGGCTGTCCAATCCCTTTTGGAAAACCTCCAGTGTTGGAACGGCCGCCACTTCTGGTGGCGAGCCGTTCCACTGGTTCAATTGTTCCCACGGTCAGGAAATCCCTCCTTAGTTCCAGGCTGCTTCTCTCCGATGGGTTTCCACCTGCTCCTTCCGTGGTTCTTTGGGGAGCAGATGGGCACCCCCTCTTTTCTTTGGGGCAGCCCCCCAAATATTAGCAGGGGCTATCGTGTCTCCTGTCGTCCTCCTTTTCATTCAACTAGCCATCCCCAATTCCTTCAAGCGTCTGTTGTATGTTTTATCCTCCAGTCCAGGGGTCTTCACGGTTGGCTTTGATTGTGGAAGCCCAGATTAAAATTCTCACCAGACTGGAGAATGTATGTATGTGTGTATGTGTGTATGTGTGTATATGTGTGCATGTGTTTATATATGTATATATGTATACACATACATACACACACATACACACGCACACACACGTATATACGTATATACATATACATATATATATACACACACACACACACACACACATATATATATATCTGTAAATTTAGATTTTGCTGACAAAGTTAAAGGGAGACACATATACACACATATATGTGTGTGTGTGTGTGAAAATATATATGCAGGCATGTATATATATGCATGTATATATACATACATGTACATACATATATATACACACACACACACATATATGCACATATATTCTCTCTCTCTCTCACACACACACACGTGTTGTGGGTGTTTGATCACTTACGAAGGGACTGGGCTGTCACCTGTCAGAAACTCCAAAGCCAGCCAGCCAGCCAGCCTTCCTTCCTTCCTTCCTTCCTTCCTTCCTTCCTTCCTTCCTTTCCTTCCTTCTCCTTCTCCTCTCCACACACCCCTCCCTTCTAGCCCTGACGACGTTCCCTAGTTGGGTCCTGAAACGTCTGCAAGGAAACCCCCCAGCTCAGAGACCCCCCAAGGATCCCTCCTCTTCCTGTCCAAAAGCAGATCTGGGCAGGAAATCCTGGCCAGGCAAATGGGGGGGGGCTTCTTAGCATCCCTACACCAGCCCCCTCCCCCCCAAAAGTTAATTAATTAATCAATTAAAGTTAATTAATCTTACAGGCAGCCCCCCACCCCATATTAGCTCCTCCTACCTAGACAGACACCCCCCTCTCGTCCCCCAAAAAACAGCTCAACCAACCCCCCCCTCTTCTGCAAATCCAGATCCCCCCTTGGAAAGACCCCCGAGAATTGCCCAGTTGGGGGGGGTCCTCGCAGCCCCTCCCCCAAAGGCATAAGATCCAAGCAGGAGACAATCGAGGGGAGGGGGGGCTCAAGCATCCCCAGAGGATAGACCACCCCCCCAAAAAAAATCAGTTAAGGGGACCCTTTCACCTTCCACCCATTGGCCGTCCCCCCCAGAAAGAACGGCAGCCCCCTCCCCAAAAATAAGACCCAGAGGCCGGACCCCTCCCCAAAAATATCATTTAAGGGACCCTTTCGTTTTTTGGCCACCCCCCCCCCACCCAATTACCAGATCTCCCCAGAGAGAAGCCCCCTCCTCAGTTTGCAAACCCCCCCTCCCCTTAGAAAGAAGACTTGAAGCAAAGGCTGGGGGTCTTTGTAGCCACCTCCCTCAAAATCACATCAGATCCAGGCAGAAGATGGCCAATTGGGGGGGGGGGTCCTCAGCATCCCCAGGGGCCAGACCCCCCTGAAAAAAAAACACCAGTTATAGGACCCCATCATCTTTCAGCCAGCCCCCAGACCCATTCCCCAAAGGCAGCTCCGCCCCTCTCTTTTGCAGGACCCCCCCAAATCATTGAATCCCACCCACCCAATATCAGCCCCCCCCCCGACAGACCTCATCCTCAGCCGGCAAAGCCTCCCCCAGAAAGTGTAGCAGCCCCCTCCCCTCAAAATAAGACAGCATCCAGAGGCCAGACCTCCCCCCAAAATCATTCATCTCCCAGTTAGACCCCCTCCCCAGCCAATATCAGCCCCCCCAGACAGACCCCTCCCTCCTCAGCCCCCAGACCCATTCCTCAAATGACCCCCATCTCCCTTTTGCAAACCCAGGTCCCCCTTTTTAGCAGACCCCCCTCAAAATCATTTATGGGCCCCCTTCCTCTCCCAGATAGCCCCCACCCAATATCAGACCCCCCCAGACAGACCCCCTTCCTCAGCCTGCAAAGCCCCCCATTAAGAATTGCAGCCCCCTCCCTCAAAATAAAGTCAGGATCCAGAGGCCAGACCCCCCATCAAATCATTTCTGGGACCCCTCATCTTCCGTTAGACCCCCCAAACCAATATCATGATCCCCCTCCTAAGCCTGCAAAGACCCCCCACAGAAAGAAGCATAGCAGCCCCCCCCCCCAATAAAACCAGATCCAGAGGCCAGACCCCCCCCCTCAAATCATTTATGGTGACCCCCTTCCTCTCCCAGATAGACCCCCCCACCCAATATCAGCCCCCCTCCTCAGCCTGCAAAGACCCTCCCAGAAAGAGTAGCAGCCCCCTCCCCACAAAGTAAGACAGGATCCAGAGGCCAGACCCCCCCAAATCATTTATGGGACCCCTTCCTCTCCCAGATAGCCCCCTCCCACTTAGTGCCCCACCCAATAGCAGACCCCCCTAGAAAGAGTAGCCCCCACTCCCCTAAAAATAGACAGGAGTCCAGAGGCCAGACCCCCCCAAATCATTTATGGGACCCCTTCCTCTCCAGATAGCCCCCCGAACCAATATCAGTCCCCCCCTCCTAAGCTGCAGACCCCCCCAGAAAGAAGAGCATAGCGCCCCCTCCCCCAAATAAAACCAGATCAGAGGCCAGACCCCCCCCAAATCATTTCTGGGACCCCCTTCCTCTCCCACATAGCCCCCCCACACCAATATCAAGCCCCCCCAGACCCCCTTCCTCACTTGCAAAGCCCCCCCTAGAAAGAGTAGCAGCCCCCTCCCCTCAAAATAAGACAGGATCCAGAGGCCAGACCCCCCCAAAATCATTTAGGGGACCCCTCCCTCTCCTAGATAGACCCCCCAGACAGACCCCCTTCCTCAGCCTACAAGCCCCCCAAAAAGAATTGCAGCCCCCTCCCCTCAAATAAGACAGGATCCAGAGGCCAGACCCCCCCCTCAATCATTTAGGGGACCCCTCCCTCTCCCAGCTAGCCCCCCCACCCAACATCAGACCGCCCCCAGCCTGAGCCCCCAGACCCATTCCTCAAATGCAATCCCAGATCCCCCTTTTTAGCAGACCCTCCCAAAATGATCCAAGGGACCCTTTCATCTTCCAGTTAGGCCCCCCCACCCAATTTGAGGGACCCCCCCTCCAGTCACCCCTTGAAGGCGAGGGGGGGTGGGAGTCCCTCCCCTTGATCCCCCCGCCCAGGGGAGACCCTCCCCCTCCCTCCTCGCCCCCTCCCCGCACACAGACACACAATGGCGGCGTCTGCGGCCTACTCCGAAAGGGCCCCACCAACCTGCTTCCCACCGCGGCTCTGCAGCCACCCAGGCGCCGGGCGAGCGGAGGCGGCGCGCCGGAGGATCGTCTGGCCGGCCGGTGCGCGGCTTTGCCCTCCCCTCGCCGGAGGCCGGAAACTACGATTCCCGGCGTGCCTCGCGGCGGCCGCGCGGCGCACATTGGCGTCAGGGCGGCCGGCCGAGGGGAGGGCGGGGCCTGTGCGCCGCTTTTCCCGCCCTATACCCATCAAAGGAGGCCCGGACTACGACTCCCGGCGTGCCTCGCGGCACGAAATGACGTCGGCGCGAGGTGAGGGCGGGGCCGGTGCGCCGCTTTACACCCCCCCCTATACCCATCAAAGGAGGCCCGGACTACGACGCTTGCCGCGCGGCACGAAATAACGTCGGCGTCAGGGCGGCCGGCCAGCCGTGGGGAGGGCGGGGCCTGTGCGCCGCTTTTCCCACACATATACACACACAGAGCCATCAAAGGAGGCCCGGACTACGACTCCCGGCGTGCCGCGCGGCACGAAATGACGTCGCGCGGACGGGAGGGCGGGGCGGGCGCGCTGCTAGGCGACGGAGCACGCCGACGGAGGGCGGAGCCGCGCCGAGGAGGGAGGGGGCAAAGCAGGGAGGAGGAGGAGGAGGAGGAGCGGCGGCGGCGGCCGGTAAGTGGAACGAGGCTGCGGCCTGGCAGGCGTAAGTCCGTCAGGTCGAGCTCTGGACGGGGCCTGCTTTCCCCTTCCCCCCCCGGGCCTTACCTGGGGGGTCGGCCTCCCCGCCCCCCCAAAAAGTCTGGGGCGGGGCGGGGCGGGAGGGAAGAGGAGGGAATTTTTCCCCCCCTTTCATTTATTTTCTGAGGAGATTTTCAGCCTGTCAAGATTTCTCCGAAGCCTCGCGGGGAGTCCTCGACTTACGACCGTCGCTGGAGGGGGCCCTCCGGAGTCGTCGCCCCTCCCCCTCCCCCCGCCCCGCTTAACGGCCGTTTTTCTCCCTCCACGACCGTTTTCCTCGCTGAACGACCGTTTTTCTCCCTCCACGACCGTTTTCCTCGCTGAACGGCCGTTTTTCTCCCTCAGCGACCGTTTTTCTCCCTCCACGACCATTTTCCTCGCTGAACGACCGTTTTTCTCCCTCAGTGACCGTTTTTCTCCCTCCACGAACGTTTTCCTCGCTGAACGACCGTTTTTCTCCTTCCACGACCGTTTTTCACACTTAACGACCATTTCTCATAACTCAGTGGCCTTTTTCCTCACTGAACGACCATTTTTCTCCCTCCACGACCATTTTCCTCGTTGAACGACTGTTTTTCTCCCTCAGCGACCATTTATCACACTTAATGGCCATTTCTAATAACTCAATGGTTGTTTTTCAGCCTCAACAACCGTTTTCCTCACTGAACGACCGTTTTTCTCCCTCAACGACCGTTTTTCTCACTGAACGACTGTTTTGCAGCCTCAACGACCGTTTTTCACTCTCAACCGCCGTTTTTCACTCTTAAATGACTTTTTTCACACTGAACGACCATTTTTCACACTTAACGACCGTTTTTCACACTGAATGACCGTTTTTCACTCTCCGACCCTTTTTCCCTCTCCGTGACCGCTTTTTAACCCTTAACGATGTTTTCACGCTTAATGACCGTTTTTTTCAGTCTCTACGACCGTTTTTCTCCCTCAACAACCGTTTTTCACACTCCGTGCCATTTTTCACCCTGAACGGCTGTTTTTCACAATCATTGACCGTTTTTTAACCCTCAATGGCCATTTGTCACCCACAGCGACTATTTTTCACACTCAGTGACCATTTTCCACCTTTCACACCCCTTTTTCGCCCGACCTCAACGTCCGTTTTTCATACTCAGTGGCCCATCGTAGCATCCTCCCGGTCATGGGATCAAAATTCAGATGCCTGGCAGCCACTTGTATTTACAATGGTTGCAGTATCCCGGAGTCAGGTGATCCCGTTTTGCGACCTTCCGACCAAGCAAGAAAGCCTGATTCACTTAACAACCGTGGTACTCATTTCACCGGTGCTGGGATTCACTTAACCACCCTGGCAAGAAAGATCGCAAAATGGGGTAAACTTCTCCGAACAAATGTTTCGCTTAGCGAAAGAAATGTGGGACACAATTGTGGTCGTAAGTCGAGGACTTCCTGTATTTCTCAGCTTTGGTCACTTTCCGATGAGTTGACTCCGACTCCCAGAATTCCCTGGCTGGGAGACTCTGGGAGTTGAAGTCCACCCGTCCGAAAGGGCCCAGGGTTGAGAACCACCTCAGATCGTTTTGTCTGGGACTTCTGATTCGAACTCCGCCCTTATTTTTGAACTCTTTTCCATCCAGGTTGAATGTGGGAATGCCTCTTGGCGTGAACATGATCATCTGGGAGAGTTGGGTCAAGATGAAGGTAAGAGCCTGTTAGGATTGTTGGCTTTTTAGACAAGACTTTATTGTGTAGATATAGATATATATGTTTACTCTGTGTGTGTGTGTGCGTACACAGACACACACACACATAAATATATATACATATACATGCAGTATACATATATGTGTGTGTATGTATGTGTATATATACACACAAAGACAAACATATACATACACACATATATATATGTACTATACATACATAATATATATATACTACATATATAAATATAAAATATATAAACAGACATAATACATGTATAAATATATTGTATGTAAAATATATATACACATATAAAGATATAAATATGTATTATATGTAATATATGCACACACTACACATATATAAATATATGTAATACACACACAAAGACAGTATAATTTGTATATGTATGCTATACACAAACACATTACATATATAATATATATTTACATTCATATATGTATGTTTTATACATGTGTGTATATATTACATATATGTAAATATGTAAAATACACATGTATAAAACATACATATATGAATGTAAATATTGTATATGTAATGTGTGTGTGTGTATTGCACAAATACATATACAAATATATATTGTCAACCGTCTGCATCCCAGCTCGCAGAGGGGTTCCCCTTTGTACACCACACCATGGGCTCACTCATCCCAGGGACTACAACAAATCTAAGCGTCTCCAGGTGGGTGCCCGCTTTGCGCCTTACTAGCTCAGGCAGGCAGGGAGTTGGCACACACACCCCATTCTAGACCTGCCCAACTGGGAAAACGCCATGGGTCGTTTTAATTTTCTCAGTCCCGGTCCCAGTCCCTCCACCCTCTGGGGGCCGACCATACACCGGGTGCACCCCGCGTCCAGCAATGCTGTGATGATCCCCCCCGCCCCCAAGGAAGGCACCACAATTTCCACCCTGGCCATCATAGGGATGACGGTGCCACTTACCCTCGGGTCGTCTTTCCCCTCGCTGTCACTCTCGTAGGAGCCGGGACCCGCTCGAGTGGTGATCCGCATTCCCTCTTCCTCACTGGATTGGGGGGGGGGGGAACTCCCTGACCTGATGCCCTACAGGTGTCTTTTTCTTTAGCTTCGCCGGGGTGGGGGAACTCTTCCTTTTGGATTGACTGGCAGGTGGAGGAGCAGGTGTTGGATGCGGCGCGAGGCCCTCAGCTGCTCGGTGGCCCTCCTTCCCACGGTAGAAACATGCTCCTTGGTTCCAGCGAGGCTCGCATCCTCTGGCTGGGGGTTGCGCCTTCTTTGTCCCCTCTGGGACCCAGCCGTCTTTCGGGTGCTCTGCGGGTTCGTCTCTCTTGCATGGCATGCTCCCTCAGTTCGATCTCCGCTTCGCTGGCCACTCAGAACCGCGCTTGTAGGTTGCGCGGCTCCCATTTGGGGTATGCAGTTTCGGTGGCGTTCTCGGTTCAGCCCTTCTCAGGAGTAGGACACCAGCATGCGCTCGGACCGGTCCCTCAAGTGTATTCTGTCACCGACCACTTCCCCTGCTTGATGGCGTGGGTACAGGCTTCTGCGCTTCTGGCCTCCACGGGGTCTCGTAGGATCGGCGTGCACACATCCAGCTAGCCCAGCTCCGGCGCTCCTCCATTGTGCAGGGACACAAGCCGTCCGGCAGCACCGCCTTCCAGGTTGTGTGAACCTCCGCGGTATCGTCTGGGCACCTTTCCCTGTAGCGCTCCATGTGGTGCAACGTCTGGGCCAGAAAGAAGTGAGCCAGCTTGTCTGGATCCCCATCGAAATGGAATGTCCATTCGTCTGTTACCACGATGTATCCCGGCGGACGCCGATGATAAACCCACAGGGATCGCTTGGTGCTAACGCCGGGGTAAAGGTGGCAGAGCTCGCTACCTCGGCTCCGGCTGGCGACCCAATCGTCTTGGTATTCGTTGGCACCATCGGCTACAGGGAGGTAGCAGACGGGGTGATTACCGACTTCATTTCTCCACCCGTCTCGGTCACCGCTGCCGTAGCTCCCGGTGACATCAGTCCCTCCATCTTTAACCTGCCAAAGGGCGGCAGGCAGCAACTGGAAACTTCCACTCAATCGGCTCGTCCCACTCGACCAGTCATCTTGCCTTCCACTTGATCCCTCGGATCACGTGGACTCCATCGTGCCGTAAGGGGTCCTCGGCTTCCGTCGCCTTCCCCAATTTCGCTGCCCAGCGGGTCTTTGGTCTCCGGTAGGGGGCATCTCTCAGTGTCTCTTTTAAGTTCGCTGGCTGTGGCTCCGGTTTTTCGGCGCTCTGTTTGAGAGACGCGACGGCTAGTTGCGCTCCTGCCTCAGTCTATAACGCTGAGGATTTGTCGAGCTTCTTCCTCTCTAACGACTATATCGCCCACATCTGGGGGTTACTGGGGGTCAGTTGACAAAGAGTCTGAACTTTTGATCCCGTGGGGATGCCGCAAAGGATGTAATTCTGAGAAGTGGTCCTAATTCGCTTTTTTTTCAGTGCTGTTGTAACCTTGAACGGTCACTAAATGAACGGTTGTAAGTCGAGGACTCCCTGTGTATCACTAGGTATTAAATGAGCAGGGCTGAGATGCTTGAAAGAAAGAGCTCATTACATTTGTAGCCTCCTTGAAAATATAGGCTTAGTGCTTAAATCCAGGATTTGGATTGAAATGTTCGTCGGTGGAGATTCTTAGTCACCCAGGTCATGGTTGTCCCAAAGGTGGTTTTCTTCACGAGGCAACTGGACTTTCTTGTTTTGTCTTTGAAGACGTTTCACTTCTCACTCAAGAAGCTTCTTCAGTTCTGACTGGATGGTGAGGAATGGAAGGAGTTATACTCCTGGCAGACAGCTGGTCATTTGCATTCTTTTAAACAGACGTTGAAGCCACTTGGAGGTTTATCTGTGTCCTCAGGGTCACCTGAGTGATGCAAATGTGTATGGAGCCTTCTTGGCTGCAGGAGGGACCCAGAGCAGAAAACATCCTGCAGCCAAGAAGGCTCCACACCCATTTGCACCACTCAGGTGACCCTGAGGACACAGATAAACCTCCAAGTGGCTTCAACGACTCTCTAAAAGAATGCAAATGAACAGCTGTCTGCAAGGAGTATAAATCGTTCCATTCCCCACCATCCAGCCTTTGATGACAAAGGAAACATCTTTAAGGGGAAAAATGATGGTGGGAAATGGAAGGATTTATACTCCTTGTAGATAGCTGGTCATTTGCCTTTTAGAGAGCCGTTGAGGCCACTTGGAGGATTCCCTGTGTACTTAAGGTCATCTCAGTGATGCAAATGTGTATGGCTGCAGGAGGGACCCAGGGCAGAAAACATCCTGCAGCCAAGAAGGCTCCACACCCATTTGCATCACTTACGTGACCCTCCGGATACAGATAAACCTCCAAGTAGCCTCAGCGGCTCTCTAAAAAAATTCAAATGACCAACTGTCTGAAAGGAGTATAAATCCTTCCATTCCCCACCATCCGGTCACAGCTAAAGAAGCTTCTTTGATGACAAAGGAAACATCTTTAAGGGAAAAAATGATGGTGGGGAATGGAAGGATTTATACTCCTTGAAGATAGCTGGTCATTTGCCTTCTTTTAGAGAGCCGTTGAGGCCACTTGAGGTCACCTGAGTGGTGCAAATCTGTGTGAAACCTTCTTGGCTGCAGGAAGGACCCAGGGCAGAAAACATCCTGCAGCCAAGGAGGCTCCACACCCATTTGCATCACTTTCGTGACCCTGAGGACACAGATAAAACTCCAAGTAGCCTCAACGGCTCTCTAAAAAATACAAATGTCCAGCTGTCTGCAAGGAGTATAAATCCTTCCATTCCCTACCATCCAGTCGGAGCTGAAGAAGCTTCTTCGATGAGAAGGGAAACATCTTCAATGGAAAAAATGACGGTGGGGAATGGAAGGATTTATACTCCTTGAAGATAGCTGGTCATTTGCTTTTTTTTAGAGAGGCGTTGAGACCACTTGGAGGTTTCCCTGTGGTCCTTAAGGTCACCTCAGTGGTGCAAATCTTCTTGGCTGCAGGAGGGACCCAGGGCAGAAAACATCCTGCAGCCAAGGAGGTTCC